>BMAV01009672.1:0-37632 GCA_019973955.1 Trichonephila inaurata madagascariensis
CACACACACACACACACACACACACACACACACACACACACACACAATTTTTATTAATTCTTCATGTTATACAAGAAAGGCATTTATTTATATGACATTAAACATTGTAAAATATCATAGCTTAGAATTTCTAATTTCTGTTCTCTATATATAAGACAGATTCAATGGCATTGTAACATGAACTGGCGCAGAAGAAATCCACGCTTCTAAGCATTACGACATCTAACATGCAATGCGAATTAAATTACTCTGCTCGCTGCTGCGAGCGACGATAAAAACTGCTCCCGCTCCCATGGCATTTCCATTAACAATCCATTACTCTTGTTCTCCTTTTGAATATTTTAATTCGTTACGGGAAGAAAAGAAGAGAAAATAAAGGGCTTACTTCTTTTTAGCCGTATTCGTGTAGAATGATGCGTAACAATTCATAGAAAATATTGTGAGAAGTGTAGCAGGAAATGAAGATTTATGAGCCACCTGAGGTACGACAGACTGAAAAAATGACTTTTCTTTTAATTACTTCCTTAATTGGAAAGTTTCGGCACATTCTCAAGGGATATTTACGTAATAATACATTCTAAAGAACGATTTCTTTTCTTTCATGATACGATTATTCTCGTTTTTCTCTTCCTCTTCTTTTGCTCTGATATTTTCATCTCGTTTTAAATATAAATATTTCGCACCAAAGTTTTTGAAAATCAATATATCATATTTATGCTCATTATTTCTTAAAATGAGCTGCTCATAAGACAAAAATGTCTAAATTAATATATCCTTCTTGTAGCATTTGAAAAATTCTTAGCTTATGGAGAAGGAGTATAATATTGAAATTCAATGCACCCCAGTTAATTTAAAAAACAATAAAATGAAAGCATGATTTAAAATTGTATTTAAATCACATATTTATATCATAAAATTTAATTTTAGTAAGGCATATAAGCGTAGTAATGTACAAAATGGAGCCACACCTATGAATTGGATATTTTGTCTTCATTTTCAGAAATGCATCAATTTGTTAGAGATCTTATAATTTCTTAATTCACTGTATTAATAAATATTGCTTAAATATTTAGTTTTTAAGAGAAAAATATATACTTTCTATCCTTTGGTATATAAAATGAATTTAATGGTATCATTTGATCAATGAACTAAATAAAAATTAATGTTGAATCTCTATTATAAATAATATGACATGTATTTCACAAATTTCAACACAAAGAACAATGCATTGACATGTATGACATGACAACATGTAACATGTATTGAAAATATATTATTCCAAACAGTTACTCTGTGTATGGAAGAGGTTAATTATGAAAATCTGTAGTAAACTGTAAGAAAAATTATTCTGGACTATTTAAGGATTTAATGAAATGAATAAGAGAGAAAGAGTTATCTGGGGGAAAAGAGTGAGAAAAAGATGATGAAGGGAGGAGGGAGAAAGTGAAAGTGTGAAAGAAGGAAGGGGAAAGAGAAAGAGTGAGAAAGAGAGGAGGGAGGAAAAAGGGAGAAAGTTAGAGAAGAAGGATGACACGGGGAGAAAGGGAAAAAGAGAAGGGAAGGAAAAGATAGAGAGGGAAAAGAGAGAATGAAGAGGAAGAAAAAGGGAGAGGGAAGAAGAGAAGAAAGAGTGTGAGAGAGAAAGCAAAATGAGTTAAACTGAATGCAAACCAGACAAATTTCGGCAATATGTGTATTTGTGAGATATTATCGAATAAAGAAGAAATTGAAATCTACCCTAAAGAAGGAAGAAGGATTTGCTCAAAGGAGAGTCAATTACTGAAATTCCTCATTGCTTTTTTAAAAGTTGAGGTCATACACAAGACTCCTTTATCAGTATTCATGTTAAAATTTAAATTTTAAAAGATTATCTTGTATCCATTTGAAACTTATTTAACTGATTTGGATGACAAAAATAAACCTTAAGGGTTAATTAGCAGTTACCTTTGATAAATAATGCCAAGAAACATTTAGCTTAAAATCTTCTTCAAAATTCTACTTTTAAACTAATTTGATTAGACTTCCTGTTTCACTAAAATGCTTAAACTTTCTCTGCATTGAAACGAATTCTTCTTAATTCAGTGTGAGTTAAAAAGACCACTCACACGATAGTTATTTATTTAGATAAAAATGAGTAAAGAATATATTATGTACATATTCCCCGAAGGGACATGACTAAAAGGTTAATTGAAAGTGTTTTCTGTTCAGACAAATTTACTCAAGTAAAGTGAATTACTTGAAACTCATTTAAATCAAAACAAAATCAGTGCATATCTGATTCTCCAAAGATCTTAGTTATTAAATTTTACATGAATTTACTAATTCTTTTATGCTTTGAAGAGAAAACGTTTTAATTAATATACATTAACATGAAATATGGGTCTTAGATTGTATTACTAAGTTTATTATGATAAAAAAAAACTTTAGTAAATTTGCATGATGTTATTGAATTAAAGTAGATATAAGAAAAATTGGGAAATTTGTATATTTACTTAAGTAATTTTTTTAAAATTTGATACGTTTGTAACAAATTTTAAAAGCTCTAAGGAAAGAAATCATTAAATATAAAGAATATAAAATACAAATTTTAATTTAGAATATTTATATTATTTATTTACATCTTTTGCGTAGTCCTATTTAATACATTATAATATCCTCTATCTACGATTAAAAAATATTGTTATGTTCCTAAAAAAATAATTTTTAATCATTATTTCTCGTTATTTCTGAACTGTTTTATCTACAACACTGAGAAAGTACAAATATTTTGCACAAAGAAAAAAACTACTTAGAATTTCATTGATTGTTACATATTTTTAAAATTTTTTTATTGGAAACATTTACAAGTCTCCGTACACTTCAGATCATCACATACGGAAGAAAGTATGAATCACATTACAAAGGAAAGAAGAAAGTGAGTGTGTGAGTGAGTGAATGTAGGATTTATATAATGGAGCAAGAAGAAAGAAAAAAATTAAAGTCATGAAGGATTACAAATATTTACTATAAATTTACTGAACTTTTCAAAAGCACTTCTGGTGGGAATAAATTGGTTAAAATTCGGAGGCCAATCTATATTAAGTCTCTTGAGAGCCAGTCTTAGGAGCTTTCTTCTGACAAATTTGGAACTCAGAAGGAGCACATGTTCTACATTTTCTTCGCCACCAATATTACAATTGCCGGAAGATGACGGAACTAAATTAAATTTGTTCAAGTAGCTTTTAAAGTTACCATGACCAGTTAGAAATTGGGTTATGTAGTAATTTGTATAAAAATGTAGGCTTGACAGTTTCTTATTGATGGTTGGAAAAAAATTTTCTTTGTTAAGCTCCCTTTATTTGAAATGCAATATTCTTGGTTACAAGACTTCATCATTCTTTCTTTCGTAATATTCTCACAAAAGGATTTAGGAATATTAACGGCAACGTCAATTTCGCGATTGGTGGCAAACTTTACAAGCCGATCGGCCCGCTCATTTCCAAAAAACGTCCGTGTGTGCGCGAACAAATGCAAGAACTATCTAGTTGTTTTTATCTTTCATGCTTTCAAGTGGCTTTTGGTTCTAGATGATTATGTTGTTAGATAAAGAAATGCACCTCAGAGATTCCAAGAATGAATGAAAATCGGTATAAATGAGATAGTCTGAAATGAAACTATTTTGTTCAGTGATACATTTAAAGCAGAGTTTAATCATAGAAGTTCAGCTACAAAAACTGTGCATTCAACCCGAGTTCTAAATTGAGAAGTGCTCGGATTCAATACCACTCCCGAAGACAACCAATGCGAAACCAACTCTTTCATCAATTTCGTTGCCATCAGTTTAGCAAATAACAGGGAAATCATCCGTGGATTTGTCACTAAATTGAACTATACATATAGCGCTCCTCTCTGAGGGATGAGGGAGAAAAAATGGAGACAGAATGCTATCATAATTAGAGAAGAAAAACGGAGAAATTTTTCCTGTAGTCAATATTATGAAGAATAGCAATATCGATTGGACGGAAGTAAGAAATAACATAAACTGACTCGTAACTTTTGGTATGATATCCGCATATGACCTGTAAAAGGTATCCTTCTTTGTATGCGTTGCAGATATTTAGAATTCACATTTTCTTTTAAGCTCCTCTTACCAAACTCTAGAACCATACATTATATGAATGTTTTGACTCTGCTCATAAAGGAGCGAATGTACGTTGAAATTTATACCGAATGTGTTGCATGCAATCCGATTTAATCCAAGCTGCAATTTGCCACTTTTCTCTGATATGTAACTTAAGTGCTGTTTTCAAGAAACAGCATCGAGGAGAATCCCAAGCTATTTCATTTATTTTACCGTACTGAAGGGAGTTCCATCGAGATATAGCTTAAATGCATTATAGCAAACGTTTTGTTTTTCAATACCCATGTATCTGGTTTTACCATTTTAAAACCTTTTGACCGTTCAGAAGCGAGGTTCAAAGTTTCCTGTGCGTGTAAGAAAGCTGCAAGATGATCCCTACCTAGGAAAAAAACTAACATTTCATCAGCAAAAAGTTATGATTTCATAGTAGGTAAGATTTATATATATATATATAAGTTTAAAGGGTAGATCATTGATAAAGATATTTCAAAAGATAGTCCAGAAACTGATCCTTCAAGGCAAACCCTTTAAATACAATATATTGCAGAAGTCTAAACCAGTTGCATTTTGGCCATTCTGTCATTTTAAAAGTCAGCAAAAAGTGAAAATATATTTATCAGAATTTCCGCTTTCTTAAAAAGATTCAGGATACAAAGCTACTATGCAATGTTGAAAGCACCTTTTATATCAAAAGAAAATAGGATTGAGTGCAAATGTTTCTTTTTACCTCTCGGAACAATCTTATTTAAATGTAAAACAGCGTCTTCAGTACTCTTTTGTGGGTACTCTTTGTTGTTACATATTGAGAGAAGAAAAGTTATTCAATATTTAACTGATAGTAAATATAAATATATGAGTTTTCACCATTCACGCATGCACTCTTTAGCACGTTCTGTTTTATGTATTAGAAATTAATTTTAGTAAATTTGCTACATGTTTCTTTAAATATTAGTATTATGATTTGCTAGTTTAGTAATGAAATTTCTTTTTATGCAAGCGAGTTAAATTATCTAATCAAAAGAATAGATTTTTATTTAATTTAAAAAAAAATATTATTTCTCATATAACCACAATATGTAATATGCAAAAACTGCACATCTCCTTTTCAAACAAGTATGTTTTAATAAAGATCTCTATCACATAACAATTAACTGCAAAGTTTAAATTATTTATAGATGGTTATATTTACATAATAGTAGAAATATTTAGAGACCGATATATTTTTGATTTAGTTATACTAACGTAAATCATAGTAAAACTAATTTATTAATAATTTGATATACTATTTGAAAATTAGTCTAAGTAATTTAATCATTTTTTAAAAACTTCTGAGTTTATTTAAATATTTTTTTATAATTACCATGTTAGAAGTTGTTTAGTTAGGCATCATTACATCGTTCATTGTTTTGAAGTTATTTTTAATACAACTGATTTCACAAATTGGCTTTTATAAAATTATATTTTTCCTGTAATTGAAAAGATTATAAAATTTCTTTTTCATAAATATATTTATGTTCGTGTTGAATATTTTAAATAGCTAGTTTGTGTGTATGTGTAATTAAATACATTTTAAAAGTTCGCTACATGTGTGAAAAATTATTTATATATTAGTAGGATGTTCGCTTAGAAATTACACAAATTTGTATATTTATACCATTTTTAAGCCATTTATTGTAAATTTTCTTCTTCATAAGCACTATAGCCTTTTACACTCCAAGGCTGTCTCGCAAAGTCTTCAAAATTTGGACATATTCGGCGCAATTGCCCTTCATCGGCCTTCTACGATTACCTTGTCATTTTCAACGTTTTCCATCGATTCTTGAAAAAGTTATTTTTTTAGTTGGAAATGAGTCATTATATCTAATGCAGAATATTTTGACTAATTTTGCAAAGTTAGGTTCACCATATACATTAGGCATTCTATTTAACGAAGTCACTAAATCCCGAAAAATAGTTCGTTATATGGAAAATTCGTTATATAGAGGCTCATCATTAAATTTTACTTATAAACCTCATAAAACAAATTTTAAATTCGTTAATAATATATATTAAAAAAATAATTATCCACACCTTTTTGTGAAATAATATATTTTTATTTTATATATTGTGATATGGTCGTTCTATGACGACCATATCTTTGATTGTCTATGGCCTCCAGGAAATTGTCACATTCTCCGATCCGGAAAAGCACATTTCTGGTAAAATACCAAACCTACTCGAGCTTCCTACGGCGGAGTCATATAAATTAAATTTGTTCGGGAGCCATTGTGATATGGTCGTTCTATGGCGACCATATCTTTGATTGTCTATGGCCTCCAGGAATTCTGTCACAATATCTTACCAATAAAAAAAAACTGCAAAGAATACACTGTATTTTCAACATTAAGAGAATGATTTTATATTAAAATTAATGAATTTTAAGTACATTTTCTTATTTAAAGCCTAGAAATAATTTTAAACATGCATTATTTTATAACGTTATTTATTTATCGAAGATGTTTCTAGGGAACTCGACAATGGGTGCTGAAGGTTGTACTTCTTAGATCAAATGACCAGAATTCTATTGCTCTAGGCGAGTTAGACAATAAAACCAGTAAATGCATTAAAAGAGAAAATAACTTGAAATGTCTAGAAATACTTTTAAAATAGTGAGAAAAATCCTGAATCACAAGAGAATAAGTTCGTTATATAGAAAATGTATTTCCTTATTGGAAGTTGTTTTACGAAGAAAATCGTGAAATGTTCTTGATCACAAGAAAAATTTCGCTATATAGAAAAATACGCAATATATAGGTTCGTAATATGGAGGTTCGACTGTATTTATAAATTTTATTATAGTATACACGTCATCATGTTTTACTGGTCCAATATTCTCAGGATTTTCTTTTCGCAGATCAACAGCAGATCCATTTTTGTTTTGTTGAGGATCCAGCATTCACTTCTGTAAAGGGTAACTGGTCTTATCAAAGTTTTAAAAAGGTTTATTTTGGTTTTCAAACTAATTAGTTTTGAGATTTTAGTTGATTTTCAAGGTTCTAGAAACATCTATAGCCATAGATAATTTATTTTTTATTTCAGTTTTTATATCATTGCAGCTTGTATATTAGTTTTTCTAATTATACACTTAAAACTTTTTTACATACTTTTGAGTTTAAATTGGCACTTTGATATTTTATACATTATTGAACAAAACCAGCGTTATACAAATCTATATAAACAGAAATGTAAGAAAAAGAGGGCTTAAATAAATTTTATATAGAAACTTTACTACAACATTAGACAAAATTTCAGGTCTTGCTAAGAATTTTAAATTTAATTCTGTCAAGTGGGCATAGTCTTTCAGTTTTTTTTTAAAAAAACTGTTAAATTATTCTTTTAAGCCAACTAATTTGTAAATTTATTAATCGTATTCCCATGAGCTGTGATTTTTATTTGTAGGTTGAACTGTTATCTGGAATATTTTTCTTCTAAATGATAAAGGAGGTTTGGCAAAATGTAATAATGTGTGAGTCACATCGTTTCAGAATCTCAAATTACCTCCATAAACTCGTTCGAAAAAATGCTGCAAAAACTTCTTTTTTTTTTTTACCGTATGATTATCAAAGGACTTCATTTTGCTCAAGATGAGTTATGTTATATTTCCATAAGCAGAAGTAATAAAAATATAATAATCATAAAAAAAAAGAATTATAACTAAGAAGTAGCCTCATGATAACTTTTTCATTCAAGAGGCAAAAAATAAAGCAGTAAAAATATTTATGCCGAAAAAATAAAGAAGGTTTGAATCATTTCTTTAATTTTTGTGTTAGACAAAAAATCTGGAATATATTAGTTAGTTTCCTATTGATTTTTTATTGTAACAGTGTTTGTGAGAGAAATATTATTCATAAATATAAAAATAAACTAATCGGATACCTCAGAATGTAAGAAATTATTCGAAAGGAAAGATTCAGATGGATTTCAGAAGAAGCAGACATGGTTATAAAGGTAATTACTTTTATTTATGTCGTATCGCTTTTTGATCAAATTATGCTTAATTCAGTAGCCTTGGAAGCAATCTCAAGGTATTCGACTACGTTCGGAACCATGATTTTAAAAAAGCGCATAAATGTATAATTCTCATGATATTTAGTGTAACTTATATTAGAATACATGTATAAAATTGTTTTAAGGACACATTTTGACAAAAAAAAATTACTTAAATACAATATTTCGGAAAAAAATTAACTTAGAATAATCTTTTTTCAAAATGTTCTCCTTTTGTGAAAAATGCTTCTATTATAATATTTTGCTTGTATATAGCTCAGACCTCTGTACAGAGGCTCAACTATGAGCTTTGGAAAAATTCACATTATTTTCAGAGTTACATCCATTTGAAATAATTATCCGCGTATTTCCTTAAAATTTCTCCCTTCTGTTTTCGTAAAACATAGATAAACCAACTTCCAAGTTATGCGTTTCAAAAATTCTAGTTGAGCCTCTGTACAGAGGTCTGAGCTGAATAAAGGCAAAATATCAATATAATAGAAGCATTTTTTACAAAAGGAGAACATTTGGAAAAAAGGTTATTCTAAGTTAATTTTTTGTCAAAATATTGTACTTAAATAATTTTTTATTGAAATACCATTCTTAACCCAATTTTATATACATTGTCTAATATAAGTGACGCTAAATATCATAAATATTATCCATTTACACGCTTTTGCAAAATCACGGTTTCGAACGTAGCCGGATACTTTAACTAATCTTTTGATCTAAATTATAAAATTATTCAAAACACACTTAACTTTAGATCTGCTTGTAGGTCACTAATCATCTCTTTCCTAAGCTAATATAGTCCTTTTCAAGCGAACTTCTCTAGTATTTCCACTACTTTGAATGAACTTTATATCTTGAATACTAACTTCAAGACTAAAGACTCACGATTCCCGATTAACTCTCCACAATTAACACACCCATTGTAAATAGCATTTAAATATTGTAAACCCATTGTAAATTTAAATAGCATTCACATTAGCATCAAGTCATTTCAATGGATAGTGGTTTTAAAATAAAAAAAATCACAGTTAAACAATAATTCTCAAAGAGGATTAGTTGAAAGACCGTGGATGGACCCTGTCACATATTGTTGATTATATCTTCTTTTTAAAAAAACATAGAAATGAAAAAAAATGTAAAGAAAAAATGATGTAAGTACTGAATTATTAGTTGATCGATGCGCATTAGTCATTTGATACTCTAAAATGGGTCGTAACAAAGAAAGCCCATTGAGAGAATTAAAGCCTAATTAATTACCTATCGCTATTTTCTTATTTCTTTTACTATAAACTACATTTTTTTGCTATATAACACATATTGGTCACATGTAGTAATTCGCATAATTTGTTGTTAATAATGCCACCTGATCGGCATGTGTGCCAGATCGAGGCCCACGAAATTTATCATGACAAAGGGCCAGATTGTACATATACCGTTAGCCGTAGCCTTGAGCACCATTCAGGTGTCAGTACGATTTGGCTCGTTTCAATCCCAACTTTGAGAGAGAACATCCCGGGGGTTGTCAGGAGCTTCCCACCTCTCTTCCCTTTCCACCAACTTCAAGAGAGGACTTGTATCTCAACGGCTTTTTAAATTACCCCCATGCCGCGAAGGCACTATACATTTACAAACATCCATACTTACTCCGGGATTCGAACCCATGTTTACGGTACGCTTGTCAGCGTCACTAACCACTATAATGGATGTGTAACCTCGTATAGTTTAGGTATAGTTATTAAAACACAAATAGAAAAAAGAAAAAAAAATGATAGTGTTTATCTAATTATTACTTAATTTACAGGATACTATCTATTTCTAATGTAATATTTAAGGACACAGGAATATATAATTAAATTCCTATAAAATACTGACATTTTCCCGACATTAATCAATAAAAATTTTATATGCTCTATATCCCACTGATAATTTGGTTCTGGTTTTTAAAATAAAGTGCTAATATTATAGTGGATATATTCAAAACATTCAGAAAAATATCAAATTTACGCAATTTCACTTTTGAGTGATTGAATTGAAAAAATTCCATGAATCAATGAGGATCATCAATAATAAAGCCTCAAAGTGCGATGCTAATAATCAAATTTACGAGTTAAATAGAAACTTTCTCCATTTTCATAAACTTTTATCTTTTCCTGTAGTCTACCCACCTAACATTCAATTTTTATGTGATACAATTTTCTATTTTAACGCTTATTTTTCAGAAACTTTGAGAAATTTCTATCTGCTACAGCAAATGAATCTTTTTGAGTCACATCATATTGGAACTACAAAAATTCTCCCAAGTAGGTCAGAAACGTTTTCCCATAAGCTCTTCAAAGCAAGAAAGGCTCAACGCTCTCCACAGTTTAGCCATCATATGATATCATTTCTGTCAAGATACGCCAATGATATACTTCTGGGGTAAAAGCAGTAAAGATATAATAAGTAGAAAACAGGAAGTCACTTCTTTCGTATAATAACAGCTGAGGCATTGTGACAGGCTGCGCTTACGATAACACCTCCATTCATTCAAAAGGAAATGGAAAAAAAATCAGGCAAAAAAAATATTATGTCTTGAGTTTGAAAAAATGTTGAAGTATTTTTTATTTAAAAGTTTGTGGAAGAGATCTTTCAAAGTTTATTTTTAAGTTGCAGTTTTTGTTGTAAATGTCTGGCAGTATAAAGCTATACGTTATTTTTGTGGAATTTAAAAAAAAAGAAGTTAAGATTACACCACTGGAAAGGCTTGATATTGATAATATATGTTATTGTATATCTTGAATTTGAAACATCATAAGCCAGTGTTTCTCGAACTTTCGATTTTGGCGACTCAAAATTCAATCATAATTTTCTTCGTGCCCTCTTTCATACAATAACAAAATAATAACAATTTGGTGCTAAAACTACAATACAACTTACCTCTTTAAGTGCCACCGGCGTATATAAACGTCTCGCACAACCAGTGCGTTAATTACCCCCGACGTATATATACGTCTTTCCGAAGTACAATCTTTTCTGTGAACTGCTATCTATAAAATTATTCCGAAGGCTTTGGTATGCAATAAAACGACTTTGACCGTGTTTGCGAAGCATTTAGTTATTTCAGAGGATTTGCTTATTTATTCCTCCCCTCCCCAATAAATCGCATAACTTTTGATCTGCAATCAAGAGATTAATTATAAAGCGTACAAATTATCAACATTAATGTTAATTTTTGCATATAATTTTATATATGACAAGCCCATGGGGTCACTAGAATTTATTAAACTTGTTCTTAGTATTGTTAAATTAATTATAAAATACATTGCGCAGTACTGATATATTTATAACTGTATTATACCAATGTAAATGTATACTTTATTTTTTATTATGTCGGAATATATTTTGTTTTCTTTCAGTAAATTAATAATTTTTTTAAATAGTCTTTTGTTTCCGACTTTTTAATAGGCTCGCGCCCCCCTAAGGGGGCGAGCCCCACAGTTTGAGAAACACTGCCATAAGCGACTCATCAGAACTCAATTTTACTGCACAACCCTTTAGGCTGGAATTTTATTTTTGTCCACACCTTTATTTATAATCACTTTATCCAATTATTTTTCTCGTATTGGATAGAGGTCTAATACAGAAGAATGAGCTGATGGCGCATTTTGGCACAATTTTTTGCCAAAGATGTGGGCTAAAATAGGATTTCTTAAACACTTGTATTGATAAAATAAACGATTATATTTAGAAGGAAAAAAATAGTATTGTGTAGTAAAAATCACAATTAGGATAAATTATCAAGCAATGCAATGCTTGCTTCTATACAATACAGCATTGATTGTAACTGAACTTAAAACTGTGTCTGGAGGAACATAACAAATTGTGCTTTTATCGAATTAAAAAATCAATCTGTATTAGCTACCAAATGAGCGTTATGAATGAGATATCAACCAATGAAATCTTTGTTTTTTATACGACATATCCAATTAACAAGTATGCTAAGTAAGTAGCTGTATCTGGTGTGGGATAAATGAAATACCCTCGCAATATGTGCAAGGGAAATGTCCTGTTGAAACATCATCACCGGAATATGTAGAGCAATGGTCTTCAATCTTTTTCAACTCATGAAAACCCTAGAACTAGAAAATGTTTTTGTGAAATCCCAAGCACAGTACCCATACTTAGAAGAATATATCTCAAAATAATATTTGAGGTAGATCAACATGTTATAAGTACTTTATGTAAAGGTAATTAAAAAAGTACATTTATTATTAAAAAATTCTAATCTAATTTTTTTAATATAATTTACTTACTCAAAATATTAATTTGTGATCGAAGTGTCACCTACCCATGCATTATATTTAAAAACTGGAATATGTTCTTGCTTTTTTTACACAAACTGTCAAAGTCTAGGTCTATTAAGATTAAATGTTATCGCAAAACAAATTCTGAGTTTAATTTGTTTTTATACTTTGTTTTTATAGTCACTCACGTTGAGAAATGTATTTCACAATGCACACAATCTTCTTAATGGCATTAAAAAGTTTATAGCTGTGTGAGAAAAATACTATGTACTTTGCATGAATTTAAAACCTAAAATTTAGGAGGTGTTCTTGCTTAAATTTAGATTTTAACATTGAATTTGTAGATGAGTTGTTTTTCTCTTCTCCATTATAAGTGTTTTTTCCCCACAAATGCAAAAAGGTACATTTTCCATTAGAAAATTATTTAGTTTTGTAAGACATTGTGCTAATTAACCCTCCAAGCGGTCTGCACGTAAAATTCCGCCGTTCCAGAGATGCTTTTTCTGCCTTCAAACAAGATTCTCAAAAGCAGCCGAGACGCATTCTTAAAAATACGGCTCAACCGCTTTTGATAACCCCACCTGAAAGCAAAAAAATATGTGTGATGCATTTTTGAAGCATCTCCAGAATGGCAAGGCTTTAAGTGCAGACCGCTTAGAGGGTTAACAAGTATAAAATTACCCCGAGACATCCGAGATACTAAACAATAAAACAGTTACAATCTAGTAGGAAGTATATATATATATAGATGAAACATTTTAATATTTTTTATTATATTATAATAAAAATTTAAGTGCTGTAAAATAAAGTTATATGCAAATAAAATTTTGATTTTTAATTAATAGGATGAATTTTATGAGACTTGTAACTGTACAAACTTCATAGAGAATGAGAATATATTGTGTATACATATTTATAAGTTTCATTTCGATTGTTTTATTGAGATTCTTGGAATCCCTGGATAGCCTTGTGGAGCCCCAGGGTTCCGTGGTACACAGTTTGAAGATCACTGGTGTAGAAGAAAGGATACGTCTTCAGTGATGCACGGTTACTTTTGAGAATACCCAAAATTTTAAGCAACTGAGATCGTCCAAAATAATCAATTTTGTTTTAAACTCTTATCTTGAATACTCGTCTGGTATGGAATTAGGTAATACATTCCAGAAAGTGGAGTTCTTCGATATAGCATTCAATGTGGATTGTAACCATCACTGTTTACAGCTTGCTCCAAAATTTAAAGCCACTAAAATTATAAAATTAATATAAAGTGAATTATTGCATATATATATACATTGTATTACTTCTAAGCATTTGTGATATATATTTTTCTACGTACATAAGTTAAAGCCCATTTTTACTTACACACACACGTTTACACACATTTTAACTTACTCATATACGTTTACACACATTTTTACACGCACATGTTTACACACATTTTTGCTTACACACACACGTTTACACACATTTTTACTTACACTTATGTACATACACACATATACACAGGAATATACACATATACCTATATATACATACCTATATATACACGCATATACAGACAAACACACATATACATACGCACATATACACACAAATACACATATACACTGTTTTATATGCAAACAAACACGCATATATAATGATATACACGCATATATATGTGTAACATATATTTACGCTTACATGTGTGTAACATTATATACACACATATATATGCATATACACACATATATGTACAAATGTACACAAGCAATAAATTCGATTCGTATTTTTTAATTTTGTTAAACAACATAACATTGCTGTTGTGAAGTTTTCTAGTTCGATTTTCTATTTATCAAAAGAAAACTTTTTAAAACATCATATTGGGGATTCGAAAAATGTCACAAGTAGTTCAGAAGCGTTTCCCAATAAGATCTTTAGAACAAAAAGTTCAGCTTTCACTTCACTGTATTGTCATCAATCGATCTCATTCCCGGCAAGATATACTCTTAGTGTGGAAATAATAGAGAGGAAGTAATAGAACATGTCCACAATGGGTGGTGGTTCTCTGTTAGCTCAACACAGAATGAATGGAAGAAGAAAAATTCTGTGTCTTTGTTCTAAAAAAAATGTTGAGAATGATTTTTAGTTTCTAACTTGGTGGAAAGGCGAAAGTTGAGTTGTGATCATTTATTTTTAGTTTCCTTTTTGTCGTAAGTACCTAAGAGTAAAAGGTCTGGAAGTAAGTAAATTATTGAGAAAATTCTTCAGAGAGGTTTCAGAAATTTTTCGGAAGAGGCCTTTTGCTTTTTTTGGTATAAAAAGAAAGTTGCAATAAAAGTTACTTTTAAAAATTGATCTAGAAAATTTTGTGGAAGATTTGAATAGTAATTAAGCTGTCGCTAAAAACTGGGCAAAATTTTATGGATAGAGTTTGCAAATACGTATAAAAATAATAATAAAAAAGAAATAAAAAAAAACAATTTTAAATAATTTGTTTTATTAAGTTTTTTTTTTAAAAAAAATAATTATTAAAGAAGAAAAATCATATTCCAGCTGTACTGGAAATATTTTATATCCGAAATTTCGGAGTTTTGTAGACTTCTATCTATTATTTTTTACAGTTACACAGCTGGAGAAAATGTATTTTAAAATATAAGAATTTTTTAGAGAAGTATACAGTAAATATATCTTAAAATGTGTGTTCTCATTTTTTACTTAACGTTAAAGAAATATGATTGTTAAAAATGTTTGTTTAAAGTTTTATGCATTCAGAGTAATTTGAAAATGAAAGTATAAATAATAATTGCTTTTTGATCCGAATATTTATCTTCTACATTCTTATGAAACATTGTGAAAGAAATTTTTTCCTCAGATTATGTATGCAAAAAACATTTGTATAAAATTGTCAAGTTGCAAATAATATAAGGTGGGAAATGATTCTTATTTTTAACATTCTGAGAAAAAATATTTTTTATATGTGTTACCGGCAAGGTATAAAATCAGGCATTCTATAGAATGCCTAAAATGAGCCGACAATGTATGAAGCGATTCATATTTCACACATTACTTAGGTATTGTATGGAATGCCTAGGTATTGTAAAGAATGCCTAAAATGAGCCAACAACGTATGAAGCGATTAATATTTCACACATTGCCTAGGTATTTCCTACAATGCCCAATGAAAAATTGGCAAAGTATGAAATAAATCTCCGATTCGTGTTTAAAATATTACATGGCAAGACACGAGACTTTAAACGAGTGTTTCAGGCTCAGAATTTGTCAGTTGCCCAATGCGGTTTGTTCGGAAGTGTCAAAATACTGAATTTTACTTAAACTTGTTCAACAAAAAATTGGCCTTTTTCCTGTGCTGCATGAAATGGAGGAGCAAGCTGCAGTGTTGAAAAAGGAGTCATGTATAAAGGACTATATATATATATATATATATGTGCATAATTTCTCTGTGGAACACATTGTAAGAAATAAAGAAATACATTTTGTCTGCAAAGAAATACCATCACAGCACATTAAATTATTCTTACTGTTACAAAGTTATTAAAAACTATTACAAAGTTTTTTCTAAAATTCAGCAACTATAATATTCTTTGTCTTAAAGTTTTGTTCTATATCATCATCATTCTCACATTCTCGCTAAATCTCGCATAAAAATAATTTGGAAATCTACTTACCGTAGCTTTTATAATATCAATACATAGAATAAATGGAATTTCGTTGTCTTCTGTGCTGAAAGCGATAATAAAACTCTTGATTTTTTACTAAGCCATTTCCATTAATAATCCATTACACCAAATATTGTAATTCATCAAGCATAGAAACAATTTTCTTTTAATAATAAGAGCCTTTTTAACCATGTTTTCAGAGAACGATGTTCGGTAATTCCCGAAATATGAAAAGTGAAGTCAGAAATGAAGATTTATGATTCACATGATGACCAGCAGCATAAAAAATGGACTTACTTTTAATTATTTCCTTAATTGGGAAAGTTTTCAAAAAATTCTCAGGGGGATATTTTTTGAATTATAAATGTATCAATTTTTTTCTCTTTCATTTAATAATATTGTTCTTTGACAATTTATCTTCTCTTGGTAACATATTGTTGCCATTTTCAGGTTTTTTAATAACTAAGAACGCTAGGTAGACAGTAAAAGGTTTAGTGAAAATAATATACACTGTTAATAAATTTAGTCAAAATGAATAACATGCTATAATTTTGCTAGATATAAATCTAATTAATTTTTCTCCATGCAATGTATTTAATTCACGAAAAGGTATGACAAATCATTAGTGCTGAAGCTTCCCCGTATAGTTTAATCTTGGATACTGAAAGGGGATGTATATATACTTATTTCTATATTTTGTATGACTTTCGTCCTATGTGTCCTACTATTCCATTAAAAAAAATTAAAAATCTTAATAAAATTCAATCAAAGCTAGTGCTCAGGAAGACCTCTACAACCATGCTTCCCAAAAGTCTTGGAGGAATGCTATCCTGAATTTTCGTAATGGCCCAAGGCGCAGAGCAGTGGCTGAATTCCGCTAGCCATTGGACATGACTGCCTGCGAAATCATCTGAATAGATCAGTGGTTCTCAAACTTTCAATACTTTTAACCCAATACGAAATCATAATTTTCATCGCTCCCCCCTCCAAACAATAATTGCGAACTGCCGGTGTATATAAACGTCTCACTCAGCCAATGCGTAAATTGCCCAAGACGTATATATAAGTCTTTCAAAAATACGAATTTTCTGTTCCCTGTAATCCATAAAATTGTTTCGAAGGCTTTGGAGTGCAATAAAATGATCTAGGAAGTGTTTGCGAAGGATTTACTTATTTCAGAGGAATTTCTTATTTATTCCCTTCTCCCCCCCTGGCCTTCGATACCCCACATACGTGTGCATATGTGCACGGTGGCATTGGGGAGCGAATTGCGTAGCTTTCAATATGCTGTCAAGGGATTAATTATAAACCGTACAAATGTTGAAGATAAGTGTTAATTTTTGCAGGCAATTTTATGTATGACTGGCCCGTGGGGTCACTGGTAATTATTAAACTTGTTCGTAACTTAGTATTGTTAAATTAATTATAAAATACATCGTGTGGTACTGATACATTTATAAGTGTATTATGTCAGTGTAAATGTTTTTTTCTAATTTTTTATTATGTCAGAATGTATATTTTTTGTTTGCTATCAATAAATTAATAATTTTTTAAATAATCTTTTGTTTTCGACTTTTCAATATGTTCGCGCCCTCTTCCTTGGGTTATCACACCCCTGTAGGGGGCCGAACCCCACAGTTTGAGAAGCACTGGAATATATATCAAAGTTGTTCTTTTCGCGATATGCACTCTGTGCAGCTCTGGAGAGGTCATGGACTCCGCACATTTTCTACACTGTCCTGCTCTGCACAAGACGTTTCTCACCGAGCAATACTGGGAGGTTACTGTCAGATTAATAAACTCTGTTTCAGCTTTTTTTTTTGTTGTATTCCGTTTTATTTTTTCCTTATACTTGTGTTGTAAATTAAATTCTTTAATATAGATGGCACTTCAAGTCAGCGAATATTTATACTTTGTTTGGCTTGTAGAGGTAGTTTTCGTTTACGTAATGTTCTTTGTGTGATGTGTTCTATGTGTTTCGTCCAATAAACGAAATTAAGTAAAGATGGACTTGGACAAATTACTAGAAACATAAACACTGGATATGATCGCCTAACTGACCGATGGAAATTAGGATTTAAGGGAAACTACATTAACTTGTTCTTTGCTATAACTGTTCATAAGCTGCCATTAGAAATAAAAAAATGTTTCGTATGACGAGTATAATGCAATATTAATGACACTGAAAAACAATAGAATTAAAGATACATGCTTAATTTCCAGTAGCACCATATTTTGAACAGAAGATGTTGGTGATTCATTTAGTTAAGGATTCGACAATACCTCGGAAAGTTTGGAAAGCCATTTCAACTCTCACAGTTCGTGAAGATGTTATGGAGAATATTTGTAAGACTGAACACATCTGTCAATGTTCACACAATTGTTGACTACAATTTTTAACACATTTGTAGAATGTTCATCTAACTCTTTGAATACATATAGTGAGCGATATATAGCTGGCATGCCTTATGCGACATGGTGAAGTATCAAGCACATGGTTGTCAGTTACATCATTTTTCCCAGGACAATGGAACAATGATGTAACTTATACTAAAGGTACCATTTCTATCTATCCTTATTCCCCCTCCTTCCCCTAATACTCAGCTTGAGCTTATTAGCTTGAGCAGCATTCTGATAGCTATAGGCCCATTATTTAATATTATGTTTTGCTTTATTGTAGTTATGTAGATAAGAATATATTCTGTATTTATTATTATAATAAATATTGTTGACCCTCTTTTTACCTCACCACACCTACACCACTGGGTGGATCGCCCCATCTTGAAGAAATTAGAAGTAGCCTGTACCCTGGAAAAGTTTGCCCACTCCTGTTCTAGACTCTTCAGTCTAAGTGAGATTTTATCACATGTTACGGATTCTCCAGGAATTTTCTGGAATCACGTTAGATTTTGCTTTGTGGTATGCAGTCATGAGAAGATCTCTTGTGGGACGAACTGAGGAAATTGCTTGAGACTAACTAGTCGAACATTCTTACAGCCACATATCTTACTCTTAGTGTTCTAAAAATTGTTAACTGTATTGCTAACTTGTCGCGACCTAAAACCTAATAATCACCTAGTATTTATGTTCACAGCATTTCTATATCATGTTGAAATAAACCTCCTTTACTGTTCGTGTTTTATTCGTAATCATTCTGTAAGTCGAAATGTCGGACATCAGAATTTTATTATGACACATTGAACCAAGACGGTTTTTTCTCTTTACATATTTATTATCTGGTTAAAAGACACATGAACAATGCTCACACAATTAAATGTTTCACTCTAACAACATCAAAGAGCTTGGTATCGAATATTGAAGAATTCGACAACTAGTCTCTACCTAATGGGACATCTCCGAAATGCGGAACAATGTTGCAACAGATGTTGTATCTTTACATTTGCTAATTGTCATAATTTTTTACGCCTGATATGTGTAATGTTATTGTTTGTTCAGCATTGTAAATAATGAAAGTATGACAAAATCTAAATGTTTTCAACTGATGAAAAAGCATCTAAGGGCTTTAAAAATATTTTCTATGACTAACAAATCTCGCTTTTACATCAAAATTTGAATATGTAATTGCTGATGTATTACCTAAAGAGTTATGAACTTCGATAGTTTTCAACATATATTTTCACGATGCTGTATGTTTTCTGTCATGCAGTACATGTAATAATTCACAATAAACTTATATTGAATTATTTTATTGCTATATATATATATATAATAATAATAATAAAATAAAATAAAACATTAAGTGAAAAAGTTGTTTAACCTACAAGGCCAAAGAAGAAAGAAATTGGATTTCAAGAAACAAAAATTGAAGATACAGAAAGAGTCATTGGACTAAAATGGAGACCTATTATGATTTCTAAATCTGTCACTGAACTAGTCCAGTGACTTAGGGTTAAGCTGCTTTATGGAACCATCTTCCACGTACAGCAGAAATTTTCAACACAATAGAAGAAACAGAGCCATGTTTGTATTATAGTACTACTGTCTGCATAAGTTATATGTACAAATCTTTTAAATAAATTGCTGTAATTACAAAACTTAATAATTCACTTGTTAGCACGTTAAGTACAAAAAAACTTTAATTTCCCTCAAAGAAATAGTAAAATTTATTTCTTTATTTGGTATTCCTCTGATATAAACCTTTCATTAAACAAAATTACCATTAAAGATAAAGAAGTACCTAAAATAGTTTCAGGTGAATTTTTTCCAAAACGTGTTACAATGTATTCCAAGTTCATAGTCTTCAGTCATATTTAGAGGTATAAAAAAATCACAAACATAGTTAGAATTGCATTTATGTTTGATTGTTAAAACTGGGTTAAAGAACTAAAAAATAATGCCTTAAGCTATTTAAATTACTTGCACTGAGAGTAAAAATGAATTTATCTTTGGTACCATACCATTTTTAACTAAGAATCTATTGTTTTTATTCTTCTCGTGAATGCTTTGATTTATATTGCGAGGCGAAAAAAAGAAAAATGAAAGTTATTTCAGGAAACTTATTTTCAGGGAATGATTTCTTCCGATTACAAGAAACATATTGTGAAAAATAAGGCTTAATGGAAAGTGTAATGAGACGTAAGGATTAGAACAGCAAGAAAAGTCCTTCTAATTTTTTATTGCTTTCATTGGAAAATATTTAATAGATTCTGAGAAAATATTTACCAAAAAAAGATTAACCGTACGATGTTCTTTAAACAATATTTCATTTTCTTATATTTTGTCTCTCTCTTTTACTAATTCTAAAAATACTTTTTAAATTAGAGCGCCTGATATCCTTCCTGAAGACCTTGTTTCAGCATTTATTCAAAGTTGTGGACTTATAACTTGCTAATATAAGAATAATTATCTCTTAATATTTAATTAAAATTGAAAAACATATTACCATTCCAATTCAAATGTTTACTCATGCACATTTCTTTTACAAGAAAATATTAAATGATAGTACTGATTTAAGAAAGATTCTCACTTAAATATGTTATTCAGAAATTGATAAATTAGGGCTAATTTATAATCTTAAATTTTCAGCTTAAAGTTACTTCTCTTAATATCTTATTTATTACATATCTTCTTTTTGAAAAATTATATGACTTTAAAAATGTATAATTTTAATAACAAGTATGCGTTTCTTACTCTTATGTTTTAAACAATAGTTAAAAAGAGAAAAAAAATAAATTTTTAACTTCTGCTAAATCTATTTCTTTTTGAAAAATATCAGAGTGGACACATGAAACGATTTATAACTCTAACATTCTGATGCAATTTTTTTTCAATAAGTTGAAAATGTAACGTAGAGTATTGATGGATTTATTGATTTGGAGAAATTTTAATATTTTAAAACCTTTTATCATGTATTGTATTACGTTAATTGTCTAAACTAATACAATTTTAATTAAATCAAACACGTGAAAATTTTTCGAATGAATTTGAAATTGTATGGAAATTGGGTTGTGCATACAAATATAATTGGAGATAAATTCCTGATAAAAGTATAAATCTTTTCTTTTTTTTAATTAAAATGAGTTCAAAAAATTATTGTCGGTTTTTAAAGGGTAAATAGTTACTAATTACTTTAACATTATATATTACTATCAATTTTATATATATATATATATACACAGTTGAACCTGTTTTTGTGCGGTAGGTAGGGACCGCATAAAAAAAAAGGGAAAAAATATTCAAAAATTTCATAAATTCTTACATATAATGAACTAATTCATGGAAATACTACAAAAAAACTTTAGGGATAGGGACCGCATTAAAAAAGTCGCATTTATAAATATAATGCCAATTACTTAAGAAATTTATGTAAGAATACTTTCATTACAAAATAAATAATTAAATATTACACGTGGAAACATTTTAAAAACATATAGTTTCTCATTGTTTACACGGATAAGTTTTCAAAATGCACATACATAATTCATTGCTACTCATCGTAACCAAAAGCCTTGTAATGAATAAGTTCAAAATCATTTTCGTCACTTGAGGATACACGATACGAGATATGCATGATTGAAATTCCCTTTTTGGAATTTTATACTCCTTTCTTAATTGGTATTTATTTTAAGAAAATGCTTTTCCAATTTGTTGGAAAGCTGGATCCGTGCATATTTTTATCCGCTCTCAAACAATCCGGTTCTTCTTGTCCGTCTTCATAATCCATCAAATTATTCTTAATGTCACTGTCATTGAAAGTTTCGTCTTCAATCAAGCGCGGGCTGCTGTAGTGTTGAGAGAAAGCAAATGAATGCTCATTTTCGGGAGACATTATAACAAATGAACAGAGCGCCTTGAAGTGTCTACATTTCAGTGGCGTAACGTAAACCCCCGCATCACGGAGGGGGAGGAAGGACTCTAGGAGCCCAAGGCCTGACTTATGCTAAATACGTATTTACCCAATTTATAGAACATTAAAGGCAAAACCTGACTTCAGAGGGTTCCTAACATTCTCTGTTACACCACAAGTAAATAGTTAGAAAACATTATAGTGGAGCCAAAGCCATTGAGTCCTGCCACGGGGGAGGGAGCAGGACTCTAGGGGCCCAAGCCTTGACTAATGCTAAATACGTATTTACCCAATTTATAAAATATTAAAGGCGAAACCTGACTTTTAGGGGGGAGGAGAGGGGGGTCCCAACATTCTCCGTTACGCCACTAGCGAATAGATATAAAGCATTACAGTGACGCCAAAGCCATTGAAATTCATACAACGCTTAAAAAAAATCGCACAAAACAAATCGCATAAAACAGACCGCACCAAAACTAATTCTACTGTATATATAAATCAGATATAGATCCCCCCACTAACTTTGTTCCTTCGATCCAAAAATTAATTAAGAAATGATAATCATAAAACTGATGTAAATAAATAAAAAAAAAAAAAACGAAAAGGAAATCGAATTTCTGTCTTAGACCTTAGTAAAAAATAAATTTTAATTGTTACAATTTTACATCCATCAAAGTCGATAAGCTATTATGTGCTTACACAAGACCACGGTAACCGTGCGGCCGCATCAATTGCTTCTAAACACCACTTATTAATATTCTAAATTATTCGATATTTTTAATGTTATTTTTTTCAGTTTCTTTCCAAACTTATTGGCAAAAAATAAAGTTGAAAATTTTTCTTATTGTCTCAGTTAAAATTGTGCAAAAGGCATAAGTAATTAAAAATGGTAGTGACAATATACTTGTGATTGCCAGAAAATCAAGCTGTTATAATATGTCTATTCACATACAGCAGTTTATGAATAGTAGGCAGCAAATTAATGTATTTAGCAAGAAAACGAACGGTAGTTCTAATTTGAATGACAACATAATGATTAACAACTCACTACTACCGATTAACGACTAGCTATCCCCGATTAACTCCCACGCACGTCTAGCTAGGGTTTAAATAGCATTTACATTAGCACAAAATCAAGTTATCTCTGCGGAAGGCGGTTTTAAACTCAAATCACAGTTAAAAGATTATTTTCCCAGGAGGATTAGTTGAAGGATAGCGGATAGAACCGATTACAAATTGTAACCATTTTTCTAATTGTAACTATTTATAAACGTTTTTGTAATTGTCTGAGTGATCCGCCTGAATAAAACGCATTGTATAATTGTCGGTATTAGTAAGACACTAACTGAAATTACGTTGTTGCATGTTTTACAGAATTGCAGATGACTTAGTAGATGAATGCGTGAAGATCCCTTTTTGATATCTTCGGCTCTGTTCAGAATAATTAAATACTTAATAATGAAGAGTTGGAACAGATGAGCTGTAGTGATTCTTATAGTAATATGATTTTCCTATTTAGTGCACTCAATATGAATCATGATTGAAAAAGATTATTCCCCCCCCTCCTCCAATTAATCATCGATCCAATATTACTGGCATACTTTTCAAATGAATGAATGTTATGTTTAAATAAAAAAAAGTCGCACATGTTATCGTAGAAATAATTTTATAAATAATTTTTAAAAAAATATTTTTTTTACGCATTGTCACAACAGTATTGACGATATTTTATGAAACATAGCACATGGTTGTCAATTCATTGCGTGCGACACATACGAAATTGGGTTTGGCAACTTGGCGAGTTATCCTAAGCGTTGACATACCCTGCGCCAAGTAGATTTTTTTCTTGATTATTGAATATTATTTTCGTGTAGTCATGACATATTTGAGGAGACTTGGTACTTTTTACTTTTCTTTATTTGACGTGGTAGGACATTTAAAACAGTACACAGACATATGAAGTTTAACCACATTTGGAATAATTAACTATAATGGACGCATACACACAGGTAAAGCATAAACAAGCAACGACGAGCACATAGCACAGAGAATGAGCACAAAGAAGTTTCCCTTTTTATACCGGCTGTGAAGGTTGCGTGACTCATTTCTAACAGGAGTCAGGATTGGTCAGAAACGGGTGGCAGCGATTTTATGGTGCAGTGTTACTATTCGATTACAATTAAAATTAAGTCGTTAGTCTTGAACTACAGAATTAAAAGTTATTTAAAATAATATTAGATGGAATTATTACATATGTGTATGTATATATATATATATATAGTACCAAATAAAATTAATATATTTCTATAAATTTAAAGATTTAACTTAAAAATGTGATAATATGAAATATTTGGGAATTTATTTATAAGAAAATTAACATTATATAAGATGGACAAATGTTAACTATCATTTGTTACATATTGCTATTAAAGATTAATATATTTACTTATCAAAGAAGCTTTTGATTCAATAGTTGAAGAATTGCAGTAGTTTTATAATCCTCACTTAAACCTATCTTCTTTCAAATTTATCTTTCCAAAATCTACAACTATCCCTTATTTCAAATTCCAAACATATTTGTTTCTTCATTTACGCACACAAAACACACACACACACAGATATATATATATATATATATAAATTAATTAATTTTGATTTTTTTTCAAAAACTGAAGTATTATTCCAAATGTCCTTGTTTTAATAAAGGAATATCTTGAAACGTACTGTTTGAAGAGTCATGTCATATCGGAGTTCTAAGAGTTTTTACAAGTTGGTCAGAAGCGTTTTCCAATACCTCTTCAAGGTAAAAGGGTACACATATACCTCACTTCATTTCCTTTCCTTCAAATGATCTAATTTCTGCCAGGATATTCTGTGGTATGCTTCAAAACCTGAAGTAACTATGGTAAAATAAATACTGAAAAGGAAATGAAACCTTTCTCGTAATACTTATAATAAAAAAATAGTAGGCAAAAGGTAATGATCTCGATAACTATTGCATTCACTTTAGAGACGGATGAAAGGAAAGAAAAGTATTTGTTTTGAAGAAAAAAAATGAGTTTTCTTTTTTGTTTCCAAATTCAAGCTGGGGAGACCCCGGGGGGGGCGCAAAAATTTATTTTTAGTTTTCATTTCTTTACATTAAAAACCCTAGATAAGACGTTGAAGAGCGTCGAATCTAAAGAACTATTCGAATGAAAATATTATTTAATTTTTATTTATTATAGGAGGAATTATATAGTTGATACTTTAGTTTTTTTAAATTCCTACTATTAGCTCATACTCTTTATTGATTGATTGATTTACCTTGGTGGAATTTTCAATTGTTAATAAACTACATTTTAAAGCGCTCCATTGAGATGAAATTTTATATACATGATTATTTAGGAAGATAATACAATAGTTTATATAATTATAATTAATAAAAACTAATTGATTAAAACTAATTATTTAGAATTACAAATGCAGCCACGTTGGCATCATTTCTGGCGACTTGTATCAAAACTTGAAAAGATTTCTTTCTCACATTTTAAAGCATTCAGTTGAACTGAAATTTTGTATACACGATAGTTTTGGATGACAATACAATACTTTAATGATAATTTAAAAAAAATTAATGACCACTTAATGTTGTGATTCTGTCTTATGTATATACATATTTATATTAATTGTAACTATTTAATAAAAAGTAGCTAAAATAAAAATTTTCTTTCTTGACCGAAATAGGAATTAACTTAAAATTTGTGCTCAAAATTTCATAAAAAGCTAGCCATGTAATTTTTTAAGGAAAACACTTGAAATTTTTGAAGTGATTTTAAAATGCTACTCGTCCTACAAAAATTGACGTACACGCATGAAATTTGATTTACAAGTACGTCAAATTATGTATAATAAAAGTTGGTATGGGTTTTGCATTAACGTGATTGGTATTCTTACAATACTTCTTTTATGAATGTTTATTGAAAATTCGTTAAAAAATGTATAAATTCTGAGTTTAATTATTTTTAAAAATATAAATATTGCTTTGATTCAAAAATGCATACCAACTTTTGTTACATGTACTATTGGGAATAGGTAAAAAAAATTTCAAAGCACTAGGCCCAATAGTAAAAAAGCCTTAGCATTTTAAATGAAGACAAAATAGTTATTTTATCTTTCTGAGATACGGCAATTTTTAAAGTTTTGATTTGCCATAGGGATGTGAATAAAAACGAACGTAAATGCTATCATAATTCTGCGTTTTTTAAGTTTAGAGCTTTCAAATTTTGTGAGGTTATAGAAAATTATATTAAGAGAAATTTAGGCTAAAAATATTAAATTTGATTTTTTAACCGATTTTGGTCAATTGAATCGTACTGTGTCCTCTTAATTATAATTAATAAAAATAAATTAACAGCTAATGTTGTGACTCTGTCATATATTTATATATATTTATATTAAGTGTAACTCTTTAATAAAAAGTAGCTAAAAAAATTTTTTTTTTGTTGATCTAAGTAGGAGTTGACTTAAAATTTTTTTTTATATTACTTGTTTTTATTTTTGTTTGTACTGAGGTCGTATTAAAAGCTGCAATAGGGTTATTGGCAACGGATCTCGTTATTTCAAACCATAACCGAGATGTAGTGATTAATTCTTATAAATTTCACTCTGTGACACTCCGAGGTAAGGGGAGAATCGAGCTGAAAGTGGACATAGTTGGTAGTTTGGGCCGTCGTTGTCGAATAGTAAGGTGGAGTCCTGAACCACTGAAGACACGCTGTGCAATCTGTTGAGACTCAAAATCTTCACACTTAAATGGTGTAGAAGTCTGGACAGTGGTATGCTAATTCAAGTATCATCTTCATCGCTTGACTGAGGTCCAAAATCACGAGGTCCGTCACCAATAATCTTTAAGTTAATTTTAAGAGCTTGTGACATCTCTCGCGTTCTTCTTCTAACATAACCCCTACGTTCTTTGACGGCCACGATTAATGGCAAAACTTTTCCAACCCAAATCCAAGAAGTAAAACGAAGCAAAGATGCAAATAAGATAACCTTTAAAAGGATAGAAAGTTTAGTGAGCAAAAAGGCAATTTAGAGAAAGCTGAGTTCGGAGATGAAAAAGTGTGGATCGACGGCTTAGAATCAAGACGCCCACCCCGCTAATCTATACAAGGTGCATACTATTGCACACGAGCCCATCAGTCTACCTGAAAGTAACTGTATCATTGAGTATTCAACCAAGGTAGGGAGAATATATTCTGAACGCTAGTATATTATTGAATCGAGATTAGGCGGATCTAATTAGTTATATTGATAAGTGATCTAATTGCGCGGTCTATGTTAATTAAGGCTACGTGTTTTGGTTTATTCTCACTTAATATAAGTTTGTTCGATATCTAAGTAATTTAAGTTAAATTCTTAATAAAAGTCATATTAAGAATTATAGAATGTCTCATATCCTTCCGGGATAATCCCACACCTCTAACTTACGCGGAAACCCCCAAGACATAGCTATCGACAGATGGCTATGTCGCAAGTTGTGACAGGCTTTATCGGTATTTCCCCTAATTGTTCTCTTGGGATTTCTTTAGGGCCTGAATGGCAATTATTTCCAACCAACTCAAGAACAGAGCATGTTTATGCAAATTAGGAATCACATATATTGGAAGGTTAGCATTTGCGAGGATCGCTAAGTGGAGAAGTAATGCTAGAAGTGATCTTTAAGGGAAGCTCTGAGTGCTAAGTAAGCTAAGTAAAGTGAGATGAAGTCTAGAAGAGGAGTCTTCATTCTGGAAATTGGCCTAACAGTGCCGGTGTAGATAAGTCGAAAGTGGGTCCGAAACCAGTGGAGCATTGCCTAAGTCAGAGCCAGCCAGATTAAAGGTCGAATTGACGTTTTACGGACCGTAGCTGTTTACCCAGTATATAGCGGTAAGCTAGTTCATCTAAACTATAAGGATAAGGTGAATACTATTAAGTTAGGAATTAATATATGAATATAGATTCAGTTGTTAATTGCGCTAATTATCAGTCATACATTTTGCGTTGTTTCACTCTTGATCAATATCCTAGTAAGCTAGTATTGTTGTTGTATTATATATAAATTAAAATCAGAATAAACTGATTTTATTATGACTGAGTTTAGTGGTGCATCCTCTATTCCCTTAGAGGTAGGTCGCGAGGATAGTGGAGAGAGAGTATCCCCAACGGAGGGAATACCACAGAGTGGTGTTAGTAAAATTCAAATCAAATCTAGTGACAATCTGGGGAATTAGTTGAATCTGATTTCCAAATAGTCTCAAGGCAGTGCTTTTCAAACTTTTAATGTTTGCGACCCAATTTGCAATCATAATTTTCATGGCGTCCTCCTCCATACAATAACCATGTATTGAATGCAATAATAAGTTGAATGCAATATGGCGCTAAAGCTACAATGTGACTTTAATTATAAGCCGTACAAATTAGTAAGATAAGTATTAAATTTTGTTTATAATTTTGCAAATGACAAGCCCATGGAAGTCACTAGTAATTATCAAAATATTCTTAACTTAGTATTGATAAATTAATAATCAAATGTATTGTAAAGTACTTTCAAAAAAAGTATTTTGTTTTGTTTCTTTTCAGTAAATTAATAATATTTCAAATAATCTTTTATTTTAGACTTTTCGAAATTCTCACGCCCCCCCCTCCACGTAATGTTATCACGTTCCCCTAGGGGACGCGCCACACAGTTTGAGAAACGCAGTCTCAAGGTGTATTTTCCATTGAATTCATGAGTTGATTTGAAACACTTTACCTGATGTTAGTGGCATTATATAATTACTTGATGCAATGAAATTTAGTTAACATCGCGCTTTGATTCAATACGTGGAATACTGGAGACATACTTTGTATTTTTAAACAATGATCAAATAAAGCGGAGGATACTTGAGCTAACACCCTTCTCTACAGCTTTCCACACCATGCCAACAGGAGGACTTATTATATAATGGACATTATGGATTTAGTCCTAGTGTATTCTTTTTTCAGAAGAAAATTACGAGTGAAAGTTATTTCTAGAGATAATTTTCCATAAAAGTAACGAAAACTTTAAGATTCGTGAATAAGTTTTAACACAAAAATCTACTTATATATTTGTTTCATATTATGAACTAATAAAAGCATGTTAGTAGCTTTTTTGTTTTTAAATGTGGGTTAAAAGTGGTCAGTGTAAATAAAATCTGTAAAAAGAGGAAGTATCTTTAAGCCATTGGCGAATTTTCTTGTGAAAAAAATATTTTGTGCAATTTTTGTAATACACGTGACTATTTTTTTCATTTTCTTGGGAAAGGAAGAGAAAGATTCAGAAATTGCTTGCATTCTATGTTTCGAAAGAGAACACTATTAACTTTAAAAAATCTTTAGCCAATTAGGTGAATATTATTTCATTTTCATTTTTCTTTGAGAATGTTGGAATAGTAATAGAAAATGGAAAATTTAAGGAATGGGTTAAGTACGAATATATCGATGTTGATTTTTGAGGTTTTGAAAGAAGCTAATTGTTAAGGGAAACATTATACAGCATAGGAGATTTAGAAAATAGATTTTTTTTTGCTTGAGAAAGTCAAAGTAGAAAAAAAAATGCATCATACGAATTGAGTTTTTTTAGTTAGTTAATTTCAAACATCATCTACAGTAGTGTCACACTCACAAAGCCTGATCGATTGAGAAGTGGTAGAAAGTAATATGGTCTGACGAGAATCGTTTATCATATTTTTCCTTACAACGTGTTGGGTGCACGTTTGGTGGACACCTGCACAAGTGTATGATCGTGGTTGTCTCCTTCCAAGTGCCAAATATAGAGGTGGATTTGCCATGATATGGACAGCAGTGTTGTGGTTTTCTGCTGGACCAATCGTAACCCTGAAAAGATGGATCACGGAGGAGAGATACAGAGAAATTTTAGCTGACCAGGTTCATCCTTTGATGGAAGCTTTGATTCTTGCAGGAGATGGAATTTTCCAGGACAAAATGTACCTATTCATGCAACGGGACTTATCCAGTAATGGTTTGATGAATACGAGGATGAAGTTAAATATATACCTTGGCCGAAACAGTCACTCGACCTCAATATAATTGAACCATTATTGTCTTTTTTTATAGCATTCATTATAGAATAGGTATCCACCACCGGCATCTCTGCCAGAACATTCACTATATCTCCATTGAGAATAGTACAATATTCCTTTAAACACTATTTAGCGGTAATATGAATCAATTCCTAGGCGAATCCAAGTGTATTACACGCCAAAGAGGCGGTCTTACACTTAACTAAAAATATAATTCTTTATGAATCTCTAAGGTGTTTCCACTATTTTGATAGAACCCTGTATATATACATATATATATATATATATAGCTCTTTCTCTCTCTATATATATACCGAGACGATAGTGTGCTTTCGTTAATACTGAATAATTTAAGACGACACTCTCTCTAATTGTGTGAAAAATTCTACTGAAAGTTAATTTTAAGTGAGCCTTTTAATAACATTTGTTCATTATACAAGTAAACAGTTTTTATATGAAAATTTGATAATACGGTTTTTTATTCAATTAACAATATTTTTGTAAAAAGTAAATCCTTAGCTATACTCTAACCTTTATTTTTGGGAGAGAATTAAAATTAGGATCAATTGTTTCAACGTGCAATAAAAATTCCTTTAATAAAGAATTTTCTTTCCTGATGTCAATATAAGAGGCTTAATTGAGATTAGATAGTGATTATGCGCCAATCATTGCCATGGTTTGATATTTCTTTTCATATAATGTGACCTATTGAAATACTTAAAATTCTTGTATGCCAATGCAGAAACAAAATTGTTATTTACTCTTCACACGAACAAAATTCAATTATAGTTTTTATAACAACTCTTCTACTGCTCAGTTCTTTTGTTTAAGGGGAACTTTGTTACCAAGGTGATGAATATATAGAATATAAAAGATGTAAAAAAATTACTGTTAGTTCTAGAGATAATTTTTAGCTTCAATTAATAACTGGTGATGATACAATTTATAAACATATAGATTATTTTTAATCTTTTGTGATTTAAGAAATAAAGTTTCGTAAGACCCAGCATTTTACTAAAGGAAGGATATATTTGAAATAAGTAATTGAAATAAAATATTTTTGTTACTTTTAGATTATACTCAACTTAATTGTTTTTTATTATCATCATGGAGAGATGAAACTTAAAATGTTTTTTTAGTGAAACTATTAATAATAAACACACTTTGTTTCTGATAAGTTATTCTGTTAAATTTTACCGAGAAATTTTAGGGATAAAAACAAATTATATTTTTAAATCTAATTATTAAAGGCTTGTTTTTTTGAGAATTTCTTTTTAAGGTATCCGATTACGTTCGGAACCGTGATTTTAAAAATGAGCATAAATGGATAATTTTCATTATATTTTGATTAGAATATATGTATAAAATTGTTTTAAAGACATTATGAAAAAAAAAACAACTATTTAAATACAATATTTTGGCAAAAAATTAGCTAAGAATAAACTTTTTTACAAATGTTCTCCTTTTGTGAAAAATGCTTCTATTATAATAATATTGTATATAATAATCTGTACAGAGGCTCAACTATAAGTTTTGAAAAATTCACATTATTTTCAGTTACAACCCATTGAAATAATTATTGGCATTTTTTTCTTAAAATTTCTCCACTCTGTTGTCGTAAAACATGGATAAATCCACTTCCAAGCTATATATTTCAAACATTTTAGTTGAACCTCTGTACAGAGTTCTGGGCTATATACAGACAAAATATTATTATAATAGCAGTATTTTTCACAAAAGGAGAATATTTTGAAAACGGGTCATTCTATGATCATTTTTTGTCAAAATATTGTACTTAAATAATTTTTTTATTGTAATACTATTCTTAAAACAATTTTATATACATTTTCTAATCTAAGTGACACGGAATATCATAAATAGTATCCATTTATACGCTTTTGCAAAATCAAGGTTCCGAACGTAGTCGGATACCTTAAAAGGAAAATGAATTAAAAACAAATGAAATAAAAGCGAATTTATAATAAAAAGCAGATCAGTACGTTTTGTAACAACAAATTTAGTAAAGTAAGCATTATGTATAAGTCGGGTATTACCATTAACATTTCTAAAAATAACTTATTTGGTTTTTGATAAAAATCTCCAAAGTCATGATGGATACATACTATAAACGATTGTAAGGAATTATCACTTACCAAAAGAAATAATATTTATTTTGTTTCTATAAAAACTTTATTTTAAAGGAGAATAATAAATAGGGGATATTATGAAATAGTTGGGTAAGATGGAACATGTAGTTTAAACCTTTGGAAAACTAATTAAGACTTCATAAAATGTAATTATTTTTTTAACTATAAATCCATGTTTTTAAAAATACGCGAAAGTCAATTCTGTTTTTAGTCTATTTACAAAAGTCACAAATATAATCTTTCTGAGCTCCAGTACAATCAAGCTGAGCTAACCGAAAGAGTTGAAATATTGAATCCAAACCCCTCGTTGGTCTTTGAAGAATTTCCCGTTACAGAAGATACATTCAGCATCTTTACTTTCTGGTTCTTTGGTTGATCGCATGAAGTCTATTACATATGATACATTAGAATGAAACGATTCATTGCTGCACGTTTTGGAATACCTAGTACTACATTATACCCGACATGTCATCTTGGAAAATGAACCTTTAAACTGAAAAACAAAACATTTTCAGCTAAAAATGACCACAGTATTACATACCACAATTCGCTTAGGATACATTAGGCTTAACTTAAACGTTCATGTGTAGTAGTAGGGTAAAATGTTTGAAAACTTACCCTCAAAAACTTCTGAAAATTGTACAACACACTGTTCTATAGCGTGAGATATGGAAACAACAAGTGGTCAATTCTCATTAAAATGCATCACGAGAGTCTTTTTTCAGTAGTTTATGGTTTTCCCATGCATTAGCAGCTACAAACAGAGCCAAAATCTTGGTATTCCATACATTAACTCGAATTCTCCATAATACCTCGACTATTATCTATATATATGGTCACAAATTTGAAGCTAGAGTTGCTGCTACGGAATTGTGGGATCGAGTCTTAGTGCTACTAAAGATCCTCTGTGTAGAGGGATTGATGTGCGTTAAATCTATCGAGGTTCAGAGTTCATATGTTCACATGATGTGGAAATTTGGACAGGGCTGTGTCAGTTTAGTTGCTTTTCTCATCACTTGTCCTCATCTCAAACTTACAATGTCCGTTGTTGACCTCTCTGCGAGAGGGCAACGTTGTTAAGCGATCTATTCACATAAAACACCTAAAATATTTTTCATTTAACTTTATTTTAAAAATTTTGTTTACTTCTTAACCCCTTAACTGGTTTAACCATGCGGGATATCGAAAACTGTCCTAAACCAGTTTGCCCGTACGCTGTACGGGAACTAATAGTTTCTTCTTTCTATTTTTGATATGCACATATTTTCAATTCTGATAGTGAGATTATTAGTGCTAGTGTTTTTAAGAGATGCAGTTTATCCATGGTACTGAGAGAGGCTTCTAATACAGGATTCTTTTCTTAATGCCGAAGGCATGAGTTTTTCTTTGAAAGCAGGAATTTAGATTCTTGAAGATATTCGATAAACAACAAGGTTTGGCAAGGTAATGTGCAATTTGATGCTTGAGAAGAAATGAAAATAGAAAGATAATAAAAAAATTCGATTGTTTCCTGCACTCATCTCACTTAACTCTGACTGAAAGCGCCATACTTTCCCGCCTTCCTATCCTAACTGAAACTTTAGAGCTCGTACCGGGACAAATTCTGTAAACAGAAAGTGCAACGGACAGACGGAAGATCCTTGTCCGCATCAATCCGCAGCACCTTCAAAGGTGCAATTTTCATTTAACCGCATTACGACTTTTAAGTGTAAACTTTAACTGTAAATATTTATTTTTTTGTAAGATAAACATATGTACTATCTCCATCTCTCTGGCTGTTATTCGATCTCAAGCAACGGCACCACCGATATTATCTCTGTTCTTGTGTAAGACTTAATATTACACTCCATGATTCGAATTGTGTATGCATTTTTATATGCACACACACACAAAATTTTCTACCGTTTGAAAAAGAGGTACAAGAAATATTTTTGTATGAGAGAAATTTTCTTAAGATATATGAAACATTCTTCATATCATGTAGAGTGTTCTTATAAAATAAAAATTTAGGTATTTTTCCAGTTTCTCATTTTGTTAAGTATTATGCTTAGTTATATATGCAATAAAAAGATGCACTTTTTTGGAACCTTTTAGGCATAAAAAATTGACAGCACAAGGTATTAAAATATTTCTGTATAAAATAATGAAAATTTTATTCTTAATGGTTTGCTTAGAAATATCAGAATGTTGCCATATGTAAGTCAGAAAGGTTTTTTCCAATAAGCTCTCCAAAAAATAAAACATGTATAGTCTGCCTCTACTATGTTATCCATTTGTCTACTAACTGTTATAAAGATACACCATGACATACTTTTAGAGCAGAGGCAATAAAAAGGGTGAAAGATACAGATAATAGATGGAAAATTTTCGTATAATAATTACTTGGTCTCATGTGGCAACAGAAGTTTTTGATAACTCTTCCACATTTATTTCAGACAGAATAAAATAAATAGTATGTTAAAAGACAGGAAAAATAAAAAAATGAGATTTTTGAAATGTGTTTGAATTATATTTTTGTTCTTAAATGCGAAGAAAGCGGAAAGTAAAATTTCACCATTTTGTTCTTTTTAACTGTTTTTCTTACTCAATAATTAGCAAAAATGAAATTTTTGAAGATAAGTTATAGACGAATTTTATTATGTAGTGCTTTTATTACAAGAAAAGCAAAGAAAGTGAGAGAAAGAGAGAGATATTTTTAAAGTGTATAGTCATTCAATGGAAATATTTTTAAGAATAACGTGAATTTTTATAAACTTATTCGAGGAAAAAAGTCAAGAAGTTCTATGAATAGCTACCACGTATTAAGCGAAGTATTTAAGGCAGTATTGTTGAAATTAAGGAGAGATTTTCTAAATTTTTAGAAATGTTTAGTGTTTTGCACTTTTAAAAATGATTTTAATCTTTGTATATGGTAAGAAGTAAATTGAATATGAGTATTTCTGCCATTTTGTTTTCTTTTAACGAAAATACCTTATTTATTTTCAAATTTTTCTTTAGAATGTTACATTTCATAGATTTTGATTAGATTTATTTTCTATTCTTTTGAAATATCAGATTATGCTTAAGATGTTAATTTATGAATTAAATGTGCAAAAATGTACAGATAAAAACTATTACATAGGAAAAAACCCCCCATTTTCTATACGTCTATCGTACTAAAAAACTAAAGTGTAAGGTTATAACGAAAATTAAATTTATCTTATTACATGAAAACTAATTAATTTTAAGATGTATTTCATTAAAAAGTTTTCTAAACATATTTTTTTAAGCAGCTATCATAGTGTAATAACTATTTTATTAATATTAATATTTTATTATTAATGAAATAAGGATTATAATTACAATTATTTTATTAAAAATTTCTTTCGTGGATGTAAGCTGAGTTTTGCTTTTAATCAATTTATTTATTAAACTTAAAAATAAATAAAATAATTTTGTTTAACTTTTTGATTTTATCCAACTACCTCGATCATTGTGTAACGGGGTTTTTAGTGATTCTTCCACTAATCCTCTAGGGTAAAATTAATCTTTAACTGTGAGTTCAATTGAATACCTTTCTCAGTGAAGAAAACGAGATTTAGGCAAATGAGTGCTTCTATTTAAGCATTGGCATTTGAGTACACGATGATGGTTGATATTTGAGAGTTGAAAGCGGAGATTGAATTGTGAATAAGACTGCGACCGGAGGTTGTATAGTTAAGCAAGTTACATAAAGAGAATACAAATGTATTAGTCAAGAACGCTCCAGTATTCAAATAAGAGCTTTTATTTGTATGATAGTTAAATCAATCCTATGTGATTGCTTTTCTGGGTTTAATGTTTAGTGCATTCCATCCCTTTAATTGTGTTGTGTGATTAAGTAAAAATAATAGTAAAACTGTGTTTAAAGTACTATGGCTGATCTTTGCTCGAACACTAACGTCCTCTAGGGCGTAACAAATGATTTGATTATTTTATTATATAATTTTCTAATATATGACGAGATGAATCCAACAATTACCAATACATTAATTATCTGTTCTTTTATATTACAGTGATCGCTGATTGGGTGGCATAGTTGTTTTATCGTTGAACTTGTACGCCTTAACACAACCTGAAGGTTCTTCATGATGTAGAAAATTGACAACGTCTACGTCGTATGATTATGCGACATGTAAAACATCCTTTGAGTGTCTGTTTGGCTTGGGAGCTCTCAGCAAAATTATGTTCCTAAGTACGGTTTCACACCGTCAGAGCTCAGGTGTTTCTCTCTGGGATGGAAAGTGGGTGTCAAAATTAATTTTTATTCCCCTTATATGGTCACCCACTTAAAAAGGATACCAACTCCCGGAGTATTAGTTCTGCAAAGGTAAAACACCAATCCGCGCAGCCTCAATAGAAATAAAAAAAATATTACAAGGATTTACATGCAGTTATTTTGGTCACGACAATCCAATCTCTTAATAACTTTGTTCGTATTTTACAAAATCCTTGATGGTAGCAATATATTAGGTTGGGGAAAAAGAAATCCATTATTTTTTCATGAAAAGGAAGAATGCTTCTTGGTCAACAAAGCAAATATGCAGTTCTCCATGTTTCATTTGTGATTAGAGCAGTCGTGAAAATACTCAACACTGGGTCAAAACAGTACGGCTAAAAGAAAATCTTAAACCAGGCACTAAGAATGTTATTCTGAAAAACTTGGTTAAACCGAACAATGTACTGATATTCTCTCTGCATATAAAATTAGGTGTAGTGAAGTAGTTTGCCAAGGGTTTCCAGAAGATGATCACTGTTTCAAATACCTTTGCAAAAAGTTTCCCGGTTTATAAGAAGCCAAGTTGAGAAAGAGGGGATCTTTGTTGATATCCGCAAGCTTATCAAGGATAAGGAATTTAAGATTACCATGACATCAAAGGAAACAGAAGCTTAGGTTGCTTGGATCAAAATACATTTCCTTTAAAACTGTAGACTTTCTCCCTCAAAATTTAGGATAAGTCAGTGAAAGG
>BMAV01009672.1:61728-72315 GCA_019973955.1 Trichonephila inaurata madagascariensis
GATCTTAGAACAAATTTTTAAACTCTTTCTATGTGATTATAAAAGAAATATTCTCTTTAAGTAAGTGTCTACTTGAGGAACATAGTGCCAAATGGCAAGGAGCCAAATATACATGCGAGAAACTAACATTTAATTTTTGAGGCTTTTAAAAATTTAGTGCTAGTTTTGGCGTTCTTTAGATTTTTATTAAGGTTTAATTAATGATAATGAAATTCAATTTCCGGTAATAGTTAATTAAATATTACGGTACTTTTTTCAATTTTCGTCAATTTTCTCCAGAAGTATTGGACAGATTTTAATTAAATTAATTAAGCTCATAGGTTCATAAAATCTAAGGAAATAAAAAAAACATTCAGTGGTTATGATACTCGCATGATCTTGTGTACGGTTTAACAAAGCAGGAGAGTCTTGAAGGAAAATTACAAGACGGAGCAAAAAAAGGGAATAAATAAGCTTATAACTTGCTTTCTAACGTTAATTAAGTGAGCCAGTATGTGAACCAATGGGGAATTTAGTCCCACTTTTCCAGTAACGCCTATTCAAGCCAGGTTGATTCTGGGAGACGGAATAGAAGTTATAAATGCTCTAGCAATATCATCAAAAGTTTAATTTAGTAGTGTTAAGGTCTAAAGATATGGGAGGACAGTCTATTCGGCAAATATCTTCACTTCCTTTAAATTCATCGGCAGAACAAATGTATCACTAAAAAAGCAAATATTTGAGATTTTAATCTTGTATTTCATGGAAGTCATAGATCCTTTTTAAGGTATTCGACTACGTTAGGAACCGTGATTTTGCAAAAGCGTATAAATGGATAATATTTATGATATTGAGTGTCACTTAGATTAGAAAATGTATATAAAATTGTTTTGAGAATAGTATTGCAATAAAAAATTATTTAAGTGCAATATTTTGACAAAAAATGAACATAGAATGACCCATTTTCAAAATAGTCTCCTTTCGTGAAAAATGCTTCTATTATAATAATATTTTGCCTGTATATAGCTCAGACTTCTGTACAGAGTCTCAATTAGAATTTTTGAAATATATAACTTAGAAGTGGGTTTATCCATATTTTACGACAACAGAGGGGAGAAGTTTTAAAGAAAAAAAACGCCGATAATTATTTCAATGGGTTGTAACTCTGAAAATAATGTGAATTTCTCAAAAAAAAACATAGTTTAGACTCTTAGGAGAAGTGTTTACTTTATATAAGCAAAATATTACTATTTTAGAAGCTTTTTTTTATAAAAGGAGAACATTTTGAAAAAAAGGTTATTCTAAATTAATTTTTTGTCGAAATATTGTATTTAAATAATTTTTTGTCAAAATATTCTTAAAATTTTTTTATACATTTATTTTAATTTAAGTGACTCCAAATATCATGAAAAATATCCATTTTTGCGCTTTTTTTGTTCCGAACGTAGTCGGATACTTTAAAAGGCTATAAGTTCTGTACGTCTATCCAACAACGACTCGCTGGTCGTTGATAAAAGTACTTCGTACAGATAAAAGTACTTCGATAATCGGTGATTAGGCTGAATCTAAACTTATGAGTAAGCAGAATCTCTCTTTACTGATCACTACTACTTCAAGAATCTCTGCATGTCTCTAAACGGGAAAGCAAAAGCGATCAGAAATCATCCTGATTTTCTTGGAAACAAAGCTGCATCAGGTAACCTTCTGGATATATTGACTCTTGAATCTTGGGTTCCTGAGACCGTATGAAAATTATGACACAAAAGAAAACTATAACACTACATTTACTCTAGCTCTCTAATGGACAAACATCAATATTAATTGATTACCATATTAGGGATTGCAATATCGGACAAAAAGTTCAATACCGGTATTCGGTATTTTTTAGATCTTAATACATGGATACCAGTTTTAATGCCGGTAGTAGAAATTTTAGGAAAAGAAAGAAAACACATGTGTTTCTTTGTTTTATTTGCCAGTTTCATTAGAGAATGTAAATATCACAAAAAATAAAGCGTAACTTGTAAATTATAACAGTATATAAAGAATCACAAAAAAGTAAAGGAACATCTTATTTATTTAAATCACAAAAAATGTAAATATCACTATTCAGTCTGTGGTCTATATTATATAAATAATGAAACCAAACCGTAGCATTATCAACTGATTTTTTAGGTTCTTTAAAGTTATTCTTATTCATTATTATGGGTATGAATATATATATGGAATAAATCTGAAAAATGTTTTGAACCCTGAAGTGTATGCAAATACAATATGAATAACAAACTCACCAATATGAAAAAAATATCGAAATATTACGCATTTTCTTCACAACTACAACCTTGTTTTCACAGATACGAATATCAGTCTATGAATCCTGAGCGTGTGCAGTATCGCTCTGAGCTGAAATAGAGTAGCTTTGGTCCACCTATTTGGATGATTCATATTTTTTATCACTTATCTTAATTGTACGATGCAACTTTGTATTCAGTCTAAATAATTTCGCCCGTTAGAGAGACATAAAAACAAAAATGTGTACTATTTTGCTATGTTGGTGACCCCTGAACATATAGTGGAGACAATTTGGAAAAATTCTGGTAAATATCGAAAAAACGGTATTTACACTTGTGAATACCGGTATTACAAAACTGTACAAATGGTTTAAAATTCTGGTATTCGGTATCCCAGTATACTGGTATTGCACTCCCTAATTATCATGGATTCTAGATGAGTTTACTTAATCTTTCCCTTTTGAAATCCTCTGTAATTAGATTCCATTGCTTAGACACAAAATTACTACTCGTACTTTTTAAATCTCTCTAGCAAACAGCACTTTGAGCCCACTCTGTCTGAAGTATGCCGACGATTAGTTAAACTAATTCCATTATCTAAATATCGGTGGTTATTCATTTTAACTGGTTTGATTTTTATTGAATACTTCAAAAATACCACTTATTCACAGGAATGTGCAAACAAAACCTGGGAATTGGCTCCGCTTATAAAGCCTTTTTCTTTACGAGTAAATTTACAGTCTACAAGTTCACATATATAGTCTGGCCAGGTCTATTATAAATCAGCATTGATAAAAATTAACATGAACTTCAATGCCAAGCAACTGTCTCATATCAAAGAAAGAACAGAATATAAACCCTGGGAAATTGACATCCATGGTCACCTAGACCACCCCAGAAGCAGCACCTTAGTTGACTTTCGTCTAGCCATGATGCATGACTATCTGTATGCACACCTTCCCAGACTTGAAACAGTAGATGGTCCTGCCTGCTCTCTTTGTTGCAATGGTGCGGTTGTGAATGGTGAGCATCATTACCGCACCTGTATTCTCAACTTGCTTTTAGAGCAATGTTTTCTCAAGATATTTTTCAAAAGCTGGTGACTTTCTAAACAGTTTGCAGACTTGACCCTGTTTTATATTTATATTTATATATTATTTTACTCTTTCATATATTATATCCTTTTCATTTTTGTTTTTATGCAATTCTTCTATGCACAGACTTTTTAATGTTTAGTTTTATGAGTTCTATATAATGCATTATTGCTGTATTTTAAATCTGGATTTCTGCATGGCATGAATATACTCGTCTCTGTATCGCCAGCTGCATTAGAAGTAAAAATAAATAATAATAATAAACATTTTCTGTACGATGCTAGCTAGGTTAAATATTTGACTTTGAGCATCCGCTGATCATATCTGCGATACATTAACATGATTTCTTAAAGTTGCAACATATTTAAAGACGTATTAGTCCATGTCGCTTAAGGATTTTTATTTGTAATTATCAAGTCCTAACTTATAACTCATTGGTTAAGAACAAGTTATATTACCCGCTAGTGTGTAATACATTATAATGGATTGGCGATATTTCAAATTACCTTGGGCTTCTGAGTTTGTTCTATATTATAGTAATAAAAAAAAAAGAGAAACTACGATTTTCCTTTCATTTTGGACAATTGACTTAAGTATGAAATGGTACCGCAAAGAAAATATAAAGAGAAGTCTTTTTTGCTCACACTGCATGCTAAAAAAATTGTTAAAACTAAACTTAATTTTGCTCCTGCAAATAATAAATTGAAACTTATTTCTTCTATTTAGATAGACGAAGAAAACTACTTAATTTCATACTCAAACTAAATTTGAAAAAAAAAAGTGTGTGTGTACTTATGTATGCACACTTAAGAAGTTATACTTCTTTGGCGTAACAAGATTAAAATCTTTCTAAAAATCTTTAGCTGGGCAAGTTGGGCCAAGGTCGAAAGGCGGTCACGAGCGGAGTTGAACGATACTAACCTTCAGTCAATAGGACCAGCCAAAACTGAGATAATCACGATTTAAATAAATTTAAACACCCCCGCTCAGGAACAATAGGACCAATAATATGCGGAGGAAGTCGAAGGCGGGAATGACCTGTCCCGTTCTTCATATTTCTAGACAAAGCATTTTCGTATCTGTTCCTACGGAACGCAAAGCAAAGGTTCGCTGACGCGGGGGTATAGCTCAGTGGTAGAGCATTCGACTGCAGATCGGGAGGTCCCCGGTTCAAACCCGGGTGTCCTCTTCTTGAGGGAAGTGAAGAGAAATATTTTTCTGAGAATTTCAAAGGCGGGAATGATTTACCCCGTTCTGTATATTTCTTGACAAAGGATTTTCGCATCCGTGACGGTGTGCGTCACATCCGTGACGGGGTGCGCGCGCATTGTAAAAATTTACCCTCATTCTATTTTTCTAACTCCCCAAAAGAAGTATAACTTCAAAGAAACCCCCCCACACAGTAATAATTTATAGTTATTAAAATAATTTTTTTTTAAATTTGCTATTCTTATAATACTGATAAAGCAAATGTATTGAAATTAATAAATTTCACACATTAAACTCATACCGTTCTAATTGGATACGATAAAAAATTAATGAATTTTAGAATGAATATAAAATTAATTGGAAAATGAAAAGTAATCACAATCATTTGACCATAATTAATTTTCTGAGTAATTGAAGTGGAAAAATAATAAATTGCAATTAGATATTTATTATAATTAACTTAATAGTCAACCTAACTAAATTAAATAAAATTAATAGCTTTAAGTTGACAAACTATTTGATTCTGAGAAATTATTCAATGTAAATGAATTAACACTGAACTTAAACGTATTAACTTTCAATATAAAACACAATTCTTCTTCTGGTGATATTTGAGATTGGGTTACTTAAAGGAAGCCTGAATTCAAAAGAATGTGACAGTAAACGATTTATTAATGTTGCACGAATCCCCTTTGCTATGGCAACATGAGCTTAATATTAAATAATTCCCGATAACATTTCACACAAACTAACTTTTGAACCTCTAAACCATTAGAGGCTCATTTAATTAAGTTAAAATTCTTAAGTAATGCTATTCAGAAAATTTTCAACTTTAGTTTCTTAATATATTGAGCAGAAACTCTGTTTTAGTTATAATCAATTCTGGAAGTATTTACACACTCACGCAAATATGTACATATGCATACAAACACATACATATATAAATATATATATATAATTTAGAATTAACTATGACAAAATTGATTGAATACATGGGATTGCCAAAAATAATCTTTTTGACATAATTCTTTTTATATAGTGCACATTGAATTCAGCTTTCGTTTAATTAGTTGTTAAGGTAATATTACAAATGTACACTCATTACCCCACTCTCTGTCCCCCAACGCACGCACGCACGCACGCACGCACACACAAGGAGGTGGGTAAGGATCGGCTTTTTTTCGCCCATCGGCAAATTCATATGATGTATTTTTTTAACACTGATACTCAGTCAAAATGAGAAAATGTAAGCTTTTTTTTCCAAAAAATCCTTTATTAAATAGAGAAAACAGGAAAAAATAACAATATTAAACTATTTGTAACAAATGTCTCCGATTATGTTTCCTTCTCGCTTTCACTATCTGAACCGTTACTGTTCCATCCAGTAGCAGCGTCTTGAAGTGTATCAGCATATCCAAGACTTGGTGTTTTTGTCTGGGTGTGATTATGGCACTAGTATCCCAAGTACCAAAGTACAGATGCAACATGTGCGCAGTAGCCAACAAGTCTAGCACTAACTTCAGGTGTTATTATTTTTTTAATAAAATACACAAAACGCATACAATAATACGCGATAATAAAATGATAGCAACAATGCAAAATAAATATTTGTATTACAATATGACATGCGTGAGGTGAAGCACGTTTGAACACGCATGTGACGTATGAGTGTGACCGATTCGTGGACAAGCTATTTTGTTTCGTATCACATCAACCCGCTCGATGCACCAAAACAAATGAATGTCAGTTTAAAAGCTTTATTATTGCAGTATTTGAGAGATCAAATATATAGTGGAGCTGAAAGCGCTTAACAGTTTCTTTTTAAATGAAAGTTAGAAAAAGCGCTTAAAATAACAATGAATTTGCCAAGTTTGAAGACTTTTTTATGTGACTTGTTATTTTCTTTCTTACTATTTTAAGAATAAAAGTAAAGATATCAATACCTAAATTCACATAAATGTAATAATATAGCTTCAATAAATACTCTGAATTTTCATGACTATGATGGGTGAAAAAAGGCTGATCTTTGCTCACATCCTTTAGAATTAACTATGACAGACTTAAGGATAATTACGAGGGATCCTCAAAAATAATCTGTATCTTTTTGACAGAATTTTTTTTTTATATTGTGCTCACTGAATTCTATCATTGGTTATTTTTGTTGTTATGTTGTTGTATTAATGCCACATTGCTCCACTCCCCTGGTTCCTGGTACGACCAAGTCTTAGAAAATACAAGTGAAACAGAGTTCTTCATTGTCTTTTATTAAATAGAATTTGCACACCATATGATATAATCAAGGACACCACATGAGCATAGGGAAGAACAGCCAGGAATCCAAAACGGAGCAATCGAGAACAAAAGACAAATGCTTGAGTGAACTGTATGCTCAGTAAAATGAAACCTATGAAAAGTAGTATCTTGGCAGTATGGAAGGTTCACATGCTGCTGCCCTTGGGAAATATATGAAAGTAATTCCTTTTTTTTTTTGGAATAGAACCCATGCTTGAAGAAAAACGGTATATTATATTCTCTGCTTAAAGAATATAATTTAATGTATCAATACATTTCCGATAAAAGTTATTGAAATTAGAGATTTTAAATTAAGGTCATGGATTGCTGACAAAATGACAATTTATAACAATATTATTGTTTATGAAATGTGGAATGTTTATCTGGTTTTGTGATGTACTTTGATTACTTTACGATTTGTATATAACTAGAAATATTTAGATATGTAAATCAAAATATATTCATCTTTAAAAGTCCTTCTAAAATATAAAATCCCCTTTTCAGGAAGACAGGAAATAACTCGCATGATTAAGATAAGATACTTTAAATGTCGGGTTAACATTGATAAAAATACAAAAATCTTAAATACTCAACATATATTTAGTTGGATTTCCTTTATTTAAAAATTCACCCTTCATTTTGATTTTACTATTTTTAATTTTCATTGTTTTAATCAGATTTTATCATCTAGATATCTAAAAACTCACGCTTAAATTTTTATTTTATTATTTTTTTATTTTCTTTGGTTTAATCATCTCTTATTGTCTTTTAATGTAAAAATATAAAAAAAACGTATTGCTTATATTAAAGATTTATTTAATATTTTTATGCCATTGCCACTTTTAAAATAGCATAGAATTAAATTTAAGTCAAATTAATCCTTGTGAATATAGCCATAGGATGTTGTTTCGCTAATTCAGTGGCGTTTATTGGTGAGTACTTAGACGTGCCGTCAGTTTTGATAAGGAAGGATGATAAAAAACAAAGGAGTTAAAATAACGCACTGTGTCGAACGTCCTGAATCGGCAACCATGTATTTCGTTTCATATAATGCCGCCAATACGGTTGCAATAATATTTAAGTACCAAAAATTGCAATGAAAGTTAAAACTAAATCTTTTGAAAGTTTGAATTTAACTTTACACAATCAACTTTTACAGTAAAAATAGTGGTACTTGCTTACTATACCGTCGACCAATTTCGTCAAATCAAAAGACGTCACCCAATGCCGCGATATATAGCAAATAGTAAAAATTATTCCAGCATACGTTCACACAGTATTATAATAATGATGCCATCAATTGGCTATATTTCTTGAATTGACGTTGTATTTTCATTTGGTCGACAATGTAATACGTAAGTACCAAAATATTTTAATCAACTGACCAATTTACATGTTTTAATTTTTTTTAACATATGGAATATATTCATAAATCAATTTAAATTTTAAATACATGTTGTAAATACAAAAATATAAATCTACGAAAGAAATTGTGTTTATCTATTTGAACCTTAAAATCCTGAGTCACTTTTTTTGCTAATAAAGTAGAAAAGTATTATCCTAAATTAATATTGAAATAAACTGGTAATAGCATATACCTTTGAATATAGGTATTTGCTCAAGCTTAGTTTAACATTCACGTTAATGCTCTAGCCTGCACGTATGATATAGCACGCACGAGCTATATCTCATAATTTAAAATTCAGTTAGTTATTCTAGTAATTCAGCTTTACAGATTTTAGACAGCTTTTAAATTCAAATCACAGCTAATATTTTACAGAAAACTCAGGAATATAAAATAAATGGATAAGTATTTTAAATCATTTTTAAATAACATTGTTGGTAATGTTCGCACACCATCAAAAGATGTATTTCAGCAAGATTCAATCAGCACTCAATCTACAGAAGATAACGACTCTTGTTCCACAAATGCCGGGGCAGAAACTTCCAATTCTGAAAGTTCCACAACCTGTCCTGATGGGGAATCTGAACCACGAAAGAAAAAAGGAGGACAATCGGACTTTTCGTCCAAAATAGATGAATATCTCAAAGTAACACCAGCCAGAAGACGCCAACGGAAACAAAACTCATTTTCAAGCGAAGTTGCCGGTGTAAAGGAAATGTCTACCCGAAGGCGGCGCTCTTCTTCGAGAAACAGACAAATGGATCTTTCAGAAAATCAACAAAGAAGTTCTTCAAGGGGTAGAAGAAGGTCTAAGTCGAGAAAGTCGAACTCAAGACAACGCAAATCTTCTAGCAGAAGACGCAAAAGGTCAAGTGGAAGTAAGAAACGAAGACGAAGGAGTCGAGGATCCCGCAGTCGCTCAAAGTCAAGATCAAAAAGCAGAAGACGATCATCTTCTAGAAGACGCAGTCGCAGATCTAGAAGTCGTAAGCCTAAAGGACAGTCTGCACCAACACCTGATGACCCATCCGGATCAAACATGCCAGAACCTTCGCTAAACGAAGAGAATACCGAACTTTTATTCTGAACTTTCAACTACCAATCTCCTTTTTGTAACCCTTGAATGAACACTCTACCATGGAAAGATTCGATTTGTAATGATACCAATAATTTCTGAGAATTTACGATCGACAGATGTGCCAATTTTCGATNNAAACATGCGTGGAATAAAGCCGTGAATTAATTTTAGTTTCATTATTCACAATTTACATCACTTAATTTTATTATTAGTAAGTTATTGCATCTTCGTTATTGACGTATAAATATGTCGAAAATTTTTGCCAAATCAAACACCGGGCTCAAGTGTAGTATAGGGGGTGGGGGGCACTTTTTGATTTGGTGATTTTTCTTTGGATTTGACAATTTTTATCTAAATGTCATGGTGATATATCGAATTCATTCTAAAATATAAAATAAATAATTCCGAAAAAAGTACCTTGGCGACCACTTTTAGTTGCCTAAAAAAAGGACTGCACCAAATGGCCCCCTATACTACACTTTAACCCAAAAACCGTCGTCAAATGCCGTGATGTACATTTAAATTTAATAATTAAAAAAAAAGCATTCCTGGGGCTGTTGACCTACAAAACACACCCTACAAAACCCTACAAAATACCTTGATCCTGGGGCTGTTGACCCTACAAAATACCTTGATTATACGTCGTAGTATTTTTCCACTCTTGTAAAATATGATTAAAAGCTATGATTGAAACCTATCTTCTAAGGGGTTGTATCCTAGCTGAACACCCTAATTTGGTGGCAAAAATTTAGTGCTAAATTTTTGAGGGATTTTTACGCCAAGTTGACGATTCTGACTCGTTTTTTTTAGAAACCTTTAAAACCATTTGGCGAATACACAAAATGGTACTTACGTATTATTGTTGCAACCTATTGGCGACATTGTCGTTGTTGAAGCTCCGCTTACGACACATAGGAAATCGGAGTTGTCAACTTATCGAGTTATCAATAAAGTTGGCGATGGTTGCGGTAATACATAAGTATCCACAAAATTTCCTTTTTTTATGTTGAAAAAATCAGGAGGTTTAACTAGGATTTTACTTTTCTAAAATAGATAACGTAATTTATATATATATAGTATATATTTTTTTAAGGTTACACGATCATTTCATTAAAGAAAATTTGAATAAGCGGACTCATAATATGCCTATTTATTTAGAAACAGACACCAACTGAATAATATAGTTGTTGCTATGCATTTAATTACGTTTTTATGTTGTTAAAATAATGAAATTGATGT
>BMAV01009672.1:116772-141371 GCA_019973955.1 Trichonephila inaurata madagascariensis
GTAGTATTGTTTTCACGATAAATTACTTTTGTGCACAATTGTATTGATTCGGTTTTTTTTCTTTTCTTTTACTCTTTTCAAGGATGTAATTTTATTGAATGGTAAGGGTACTTAAAAGAGTGAGGATAGAACCATCTAAACAATAATACATTTTACGGATATTTTGTTAGTAATTTTAATTAATTAGATATTTCTAACCATGGAAATTTGTCAAATTAGATACTTGGCAGTAAAAATATTTTTTCTCGTTAAATAGTAAAATATATGGTACGCTCTTGTTATTGATGATTCTTATCAAGAAAAGGTGTAGTATGTTTTGAAACTCAAATGTGCAAACGGAGAAAAAGGTCTTACGTGAATAATATTCAAAAAAGCTCTTTTATTGGATTAAACTGTTTTAAATTTGACTAGGTGTAAAGCAGCCGACGACTCCAAAACAGATTTTTTAATGGTCAAGAACGAACAAAGGCTACACGAAGATAAACTGACGTATATACAAAAGGAAACGTTATAAGATTATTTAGAGTGATGGAAAACGCAGTCATTACAAACAAGCTGTACAGCGATTCGGGAAGGACACTTTAGAACAGTTCCACTATCAAGAACTCAGAGAGATAAAATTTGTCTGTCTTATCACAGTCATCACACAAGCAGGTTCTTATCTCGACTGACTTGACGATTGTCTTAAATTTCGTTCCTTTGTTTTCGTGAAAATTTCAAGATGAATTCATTCCAGAGACTTCTCGATGTTTCCGTGGTGAAAACAAAAGCACACGAAATTTAATTCAAAGCATTTTTTACGATTTGAACCCAGGTCCTTCGGCACAGCAAATAATGTCCATCATCTAGGCGGATTTTGTTTTTGAATTCAAGAACAATTATAATTAATCCTCTGAATCATTATATTGAATATATTTATGAACTTCAATTTCATTTGGCTCTAGAACATAACTGAGCAGTTTGTTTATCTCTATATATTCACATTCTTCGCGAATTGAAAATTAATTTACTTATATATAGAAAGAGTTCATTTCATTAGAAGCGAATAGGAAAAGAAGAAATCTTGAATGGGATTGAAATAATATAGATTTGAAGAATGACACTTAAAATTTATTTTCTCTCAACAGCTTAAGTACCATCGAATAAATGTAAGCAACTTCAGGAAAAGTGAAGTGCAATTAAGAAATAATCTCAAGAATAAATTCAGAATAAAGAATGTCCCTAATTAGGCCTAGTTTATTTATTTGTCATTAACTTTATTTCGAAACATTTAAAACTATGTCAGTCTACATTTTTTATGTTTCCTTTATTTGAATCATAATCAGTTATAAGTTGGACTTTACTTTCTTCACACGCTTTCCCCTTTTTCGATAAATAACAAATACATATATCTAGTGATATAAATCTTCTGATATCTTGAAAACAGTCATTTTCCAACGGGGAATTCAATTACAATGAATGTTCCACGCGCAATACCTTTCCAAATACATCAAAATTTGTCAAAATCAGTGGGAAATACTTTTAACTATATTTATTAGTTGATTTGATACTTAAAAATTGGTTGTTTTTCCTGCTTCTTGTTCTTGAATTATCTTAAGGAAAATGTGCTCGAATTAGTTCACATTTTTTTTATCGTTCTACGATATATTTCCTTTACCGATGTCAAAAATCTTTTTTCTTTTTAAAATTGAAATATAAAGGTGATATAAACCAATCAAACTTTGAATTAAAATCTGAAACGAATTAAATGTTAACTATATTCATTGAAGTTTTGAGTTTTAAATATTAAATTATATAAATAAAATTAATAAATTCTCAACAGGGAGCTTACAGCGATAGGTAAAATTTAAAAGGCATTGTTTCACAATTTTTACAAATAAATTTTTCGCATAAGAATCTTTTTAATTTAAATTTTAATTGATGTAATATAAAAATGTGTTGCCGAAATTAGTCTAAATATTGTGTTGAACCTCCTGTAAATCTAGTACAGCTTATTAATCTTTGAACATTGCTCATAAAATAATTGATAATTTTAGAAATTTAAAATCCTTTCATAGAATTAAATTTTAGACATATTTCCGGATTAACTATTATATTATTTAGATTCATATAACGACATGTAGTTTTTATTGAGATTTCTGAATAGTAGGTTTTACTATTCTCAAAACATTTTATGTAAATTGATCCTTATAGGTACATACAAATTTTCGATTTGTACACACATTTTCATTCTGCAGAATTCTTTTTATTCACTATTCTTATTTAAAAAAGAAACTAATTGCTGTGATGTTTTTTAAATCAATGCGTATATGTGCGAATATAGATATATATGAAAAAGGAAAAAAAACATTTAGAAAATTTATTTAATTTTTATAGTGACAGCGATATGATTATCAGGTATTCGAAGAAAAGCATCTTAATCCAATTACTCAATAAAAAGTACTTTGCTTCTTTATTTTAATAAACTTAGAGTCTTATCTTTAATGTAATCTACTTAAGTCTATTGATACAAATATTTATTATAAATGCAGTTTCATCTTAGAATGCAAACAAGTTAAAGCGAAATTTCTATTTTAATAGTAAAAAAAAAAAATTTCACCAAATAATAAATATAATCTAAAATATTTCATTACCTTCAAAGCTTTTTATATCGTTATCATAGAGAAAATAATCCCTATAGGTCATATTCTTTGTTTTCTTTTTCTTTCAGCGATAAATAAAATGAATATACTCGAAAAATTCTTAAACCATCAAAAACAAAGATATGAAATGAATTGAAAACATAATTCTGTATTTTATACAGCTTTAAACTCTATTCAGGTATGTTTTGATGGATTAATGTTATATTCCCTTATAAATAGTTTAGTAGGAATAATTCCTTAATTGCAAAGTTAAATTTGCTTGAATACGTAAATCATTTGTTTTAATGTATCCCTGATAATTATTTTTGTAAATGATTGAAAAAGAATTCGATCAATTGATCAATAAATCAATTGATAGTTCGAAATTTGTTTTTGTAGTATGATTGTATGATCTGAATCTAGTGTTATAGCAGTATCTATACAAGAAAGATCTGTTGACTTAAGTTGATGTTGGAATTTTGATTAAAAGAAATTGATTGTTGTGTATGTGTGTGAGGACCTCCAGAAGAGTCTTATTTGATTCTTGGTAAGTTTTTTCCTAAGCAATGAAAATTATATTTTTAATTTTTCTTCTTAATAACTAAAAATATTTCTTACGAAAAAAGTCATAAAAAATTAAATTATTAGTTTTTATAGGATTTAAAAATTAAATTTTAGGATAGTGTTTGTCTTTAAAAAGGACTTTGCATTGAGTATTTTAGCTTTGTACACATATTTTTACAATTTTCTAATGAAAATAAATTAATATTGAATTGACTGCCTGTCTATATGCCTGTGTTCTTTCCCACTTATATGTCTGCTTTACCCTATCTGTCTATCTATTTATCGCACTTATTTAGTGGCTTAGTAATATACCAGAAAAATTATATATAAAAAAAACAACTAATGGAGCTATTTGTAATTTAATTGTATTTCCTTTTTATTTTAAAGTTATTAAAAATATTTTTATATTTCTCATTAAATCATTAAAATGCATATAAAATTACTTAAAATAGAAGAACCCTTACTATTTTTGCACTCTTTTGCGTGCCATCCATTGTATTTAAATAAATACAGTACTTTAAATAAGCAATAGTAATAAAAAAATCCAGGTTTGAGAAACTCGGTAAGAATTTCATGGAATTATTACTATGTTTACATATTCAGAATGATTGGCAAATAGAAGCTTAGGCTCCAATATATGCAATCATAATATATTTTCAAAATGTAACATGACTAAGACTCCTATTCTATTTACGTTTTACGCATGAAATATTTTTTCAATTCCTACTATTAACTCACGCTCTCTATATATTTATTTATTTATCTTGGTGGAATTTTCAATCGTTATAATAAAATACATTTTAAAGAGCTCAATTGAGCTGAAATTTTATGTACATGCTTATTTTGGATGTCAATGCAATAATTTAATTATAATTAATAAAAATTAATTGATTAAAACTAATTATTTAAAGAATTACAAATAGCTACGTTGGAATCATTTTTGGCGACTTAGCGACCATTTTGGCGACTTGTGTCAAAACTCTTAAAAGGTTTTTTTCTCACGTTTTAAGCATTCAGTTGAACTGAAATTTTATATACACAACTGTGTTTTGGGTGATAATATGGTACTTAAATGATAATTAATAAAAAATAATAACCACAATATAGTGATTCTGTCAAATGTATATATATTTTTATATTAATCGTAACTATTTAATAAGAAGTAGCTAAAATAAAAAATTTTTTTGTTGATCTAAATAGGAATTGACTTTACTTTTTTATATTACTTGTTTTAATTATATATGTTTTTTGGCATGTTAATGAATTTATAATTAAATAATTGGAATTTTTAAAAATTTTATGTGATGCAGTATATTTTTCTTTGAAAGACAGCGAAAAAACGATGCATTTCAAGTTTTTTTTCCATATTTTGTTAATTTTTTTCCAAGACATGGTTAAAAAAAAAATTAAGAGGAAAAAATGTAGTATATTAAAATTTCATTATTAGGTATTAAAATTACTGGTACATTTTAATACATAACCGATACATAAATAAATTGAATCTAAAACATTTAATTTCTAACGGCCTAATAAGATTTTTATTCTTAAAAATAGCACTTTTTAACTTAATTGCTGCTGTAAACGTAAACAAGAAAATTTATTTTAAATTCTTCTCTTAATTTCTCTTGTTTATATTATCAGTGGTTCTAGGTATAATAATTAACATCAAACACAAAAACAGCCAAGCGGAGTTTAAGTTTTTTAAGTAAAAATTCGCAGCTGTGGGCTCTTAATTTATCGAATTATAATTGACTGCTGCTTTTCCAGCTTGTTTAATTTCATGTAAAAAAATATTTTTGAACTCAGTTTTTACAATTTAAAAAAAAAAAAAAAAAAAAAAAAACTGTTTTGAAACGTTTTAATAATTAAGTTAATGGCTTCCGTTTTTTTTACGAAAACTAATTTATTTCTAAATAATTATACACATAAATCTAAAATAACTTTATTACTATCAAGTGGTTTCCAAAACACGGATTGTGGTAATACATGAATTTTGAAATGAATAGTATATTTTATAAAATTAAAAAAAAAAAAAAAAAAAATTTACGGAAAAAATACCTATTTTTAAAAAGACCACTTACAAAACAGGAGAAAAAGAGAAAACAAGATTTTTTTTTTTGTCGAAACTATTAAAATACTTCATACTCGGTAGTCTTTTTTCAAATTAAGCTAAAAAACAAAACTGAAAGTATCGAAAATTGTTGCCTCTGTTTAAAAAGCCTTTTTTTAACCTGTAGAAATTAGTGTTGACATAGAACATCTTTCTCAGTACAGTTCATTCATATTTTTCAACAAGTTATGTTTTTTGATCATTACCGCCAATAATATTATTAACTATCAATGAAGAAATTAACTTAATATTATAAATTATTATGAAATGATGCTTTAATATTATTAATTATGAAAAAGGTAATCATTATAGTAACATTATTAATCATCAATTTATTACTATTAACATTATTTATTATTGATTTAAGAAAGAAACTTAGAAATAAAAGGTAATTGCTTAGAAAGAAAACAAGTTAGGAGTCTTAAGAATATAACTTTTTATTTTAATAAAAAAATTATCAGTATTATACATTGAAACAAAATTTGTCAGAATATTTAAACTTCGTAAGTATACATGAAAAAATTCCCTTAAATTTTCCCTCGAAGGATTTTACCTAATTCATAATGGTCTTGAGCCCTCCAAGTCTTTGCATGATAATTAATTTTTAGCTTTCCTGCCTCGCGGGAAATAACCACAATTTTATCTCTTAAAAATCTGTCACGTTGGAGCATTTTAATGCAAGATGATGCAATATTACATCCTTCACATATTCGGACTATTTACAAAGGTATACCGAAAATCATACGACTATAAAAGTTTCTGATTGAGAAACCTATAAAAACTGAGGTCTTTGGAGCGAAGAAAGAATTCTTTTGCTTATCTCTAAAATCTCAGCATGTCTTTGTGTTGTGTTTGTCGTTGTTTGTTTAGTGTGTGTGTTAATAAGCTAAATAAATGTGGACTTTTAAATAGTAATATGTTTTCTTATCCAACGACTACCACAATGAAAAAAAAAGATTACCCCACTAAAAGATTTTAATTCCGGTAAAGTTTTTACATGTGCATGCATGCAGAGTCATTCATAACTCAAGGGATAAATTTTATAGTACAATGATGTGCACTACAACAAATTCTTCACATAGTAACCTATAAAACAATTTGGGAAATCGAGTTACAATTAAAGAAAACAGACATGAAAGGAAACATAAATTATTTACTTCCTGCACTCTTAACAAGTGTTTACAGAATCGTGACAAGTATCGATTCTCGATTACTTCTGAGGAATCCGTAGGCCTCCCTTTACGAGGCTAGAATTAATTCCTTTGAAGAATTTATCATGAGAACATCCACTGGGGATGCACATTAGGTTGGCTCGTGGTTAAATGGAGGAAAAAAAAATGATTAATCGGATCCAGCCTAGACATAAAAAATGCTCCCTAATATGGAGACTAGGACAAAAATACTTATAAAAATAATTTCAAAGCTTTTAATATTGCCACATAGAAGTTGAATTTTAAGAAAAAAATTGAGAAAATGTGTAAGATGTTTTAGTTTATGTGATTTTAAATTCAAAGTAGGAACCTCCATATTACGAACCTCTATATTGCGAATTTTTCTATATAGAAATATTTTTCCCGGAACCAAGAACATTTCACGATTTTCTTCGTAAAATAACCTCCCTATAGTGAAGTGTGTTTTCTATATAACGAACTTATGTGATTCATTTTTTTTCTTCCTATTTTAAAAATATTTCTGGACATTTCAAATTTCCTCTCTTTTATCACGTTCTATGTGAACTTAAATCTTGAACTGGTTTTATTAGGCGCCTGACTCGCCTAGAGCAATATAATTCTGGGGGTTGCAACCTTTAATCCCCATTGTCCAGTTTACTAGAAACATCTTCGATTGCATCAAAGCATTTTTTCAAACACAAAACTCAAATAAAATTAACAGATTTTATGAGTAATTAAATTTAAGGATGCGTGTGGTAATGTGTGCTTATAATTTCTAGTTATAAAATAATGTATATTTAAAATTACTTGAGTACTTTGAATTAGAAAATATCCTTACAATTCGTTAATTTTAGTATAAAATTATTTTCTTATTGTTGAAAATACAGTGTATTCCTCGACATTCCTTTTTCTTATATTCTTTGCAGTTTTGCTTTTTGGATGGTTAAGATACATATAAAATAAATAGATATTAATTTACAAAAATGTGTGAATAATTACTTTTTTCAATATATAGTGTTTAAGAAATAAAAATGTGTTTTATGTGATTTATGAAGTATATTGAATGGTGAACCTCTATATAACGAATTTTCCGTATAATGAATTTTTTTTCGGGATTTAGCGAATTCCTTAAATAGAGGTCCAACTGTAATTATTTCTCTATAATATAAATAACCAAAAGTAATCATTATTCATAAGTAAGTACTGAGTAATGAGTAGTACAATGTACGTTGCAACAATTCATAAGCCATCTCACTCTCTCCAAACCATTGTCATCAAGGCTATCTTGATTTTTTTTCTTGTAAATACAGGGTGTTGCCAAATTCGACTGACAAATTCATAGGGGTGATAGTAGGCAGGATGGGGATGATAAATCACCATAGAATGGGGGAAGGGGCTGAAATATCACGTTTAGTAGGAGAAAATGGCAATAATAGTAGCCATCGGGAAGACGATGAGCCAGACGAGAGGCGTGGTTAAACGAATGTGAGCTTATGAAGTGCCGGGGAAGGGTTAAAGAAACCTGCACGCATTCAAATTTTAATCTTCTCCCGGATTTGCAGTACCCCTTAGGGGGCTCACCTTCTTTAGGTGGGTACGGGTGTCACAATCCCGAGGTACCCTCTAGTGATCTTTTCCTTTTCCCAAGCGGTTTACTATCTTTGGTGAACACGGTGTCACGATCCCGGGGTACCCCAGGGATCCTTCTCTATTTTCGACCCTCCATCTTGTCATCCAATTTCTTCTTTTCTTCTTTTCCCGTTCAGACCACAGACCTATGAATGTTTGGCGCAGTATAGCCAAAACTGGCTCTTGCGCCATAAAACACCAAACTCAACTCAGCTCACCCCGGATTTGCAGTAGGGCATACCAGCCACTCTGCTCTAGAACTTTTGGTTTCTGCATGATGGTTCTGTAATGACTTCAAACAGCTCTTGACTAACTATTTATTATACACTATGGATATTCATCAAACAAATTGTTTCATTACAATTTAATTGCAAATGAGTTCGCAGATAAAGTTTCTCTTTCACTGCAGGGTTCTCTATCGCTCACATAAAATAAGGAAATAAAATGATCCTTAGAGAAAAGTCCTATACATAGGGTGTGTCAAAAGGGGTCCATAGTTATCAGTTCACTCTCTGTAATACCACATCGAGTTTGGGTGAGCTCGCTGGTTCTATATCCGCCGTGCGGTTGCTCCTTCAAAAACTCCACGGCTCGAAGTCCACCTTAATTCGCGGACTCCCAAGAATAGCTGTATCGCAAGTCTATCATTAACAGAGGCCTCTACCGGTTCTCTCAAATAAAGTCTGATCTCGGTACTCCCTCGCTTTTTCCTTATAAACCTCTCGTTCCTCGCGACCCCTCACCGCCTAATCCCTATTTGATCTCTTGTCCGTCGGCACCTATGGCGGGAGTCTGTCTGGAGCACATTATGAGTTCAATCTTCTCAGACGTGCTGTCGTCACAGATTCATGAGAAAACGAAAGCACATTGTCCCGGTGTCTCTTTTAACGTTCGGACTGGCATGGGAAAAAAGGATCAGAATTTTTGACCACCCATTTGCGAAACTTTTCTCCAGCAATTAGGGAAAGGAATGGAATTTTCCAACGTCTGTCGGTGTCCCTTCTTAGCAATTAGGGGAAAGAGACTGGATACGTAACAGTTCATAACCATGCTACCTATTCCGGGAGGTTGATTGGACACTGTGGACTTGTAGTTTGTCCTCAATTCTATGGACTTCTTCTTCTGGTGCCACCTACATTCGCTTGTGTATAAGTCACCATTGGCTACAGTGGAGGATCTCACAACACTGATCATTGCGGCTTCAGCTGACATTGCCAGCACACCGGATTTGCTTGAATGCATCTGACAATCATTCATTCTTCGTTGTCGGCTGTGCCATGAACTATGTGGTCACAGATTTAAATATTTCCGGTCGTTGCACTTCTGAAGTCAAACTGTGATGCATTGTTGGTATTGTAAGTATGCCTTATGTCTAATAAATGTATTTCTTCTTTCTTTTTTTCTCTCAAATGTATTGCTCCTTTTCACTGCACTCAGCATACCACCCTTCATAACTTTTATTGTGAATTATTTTTCAGTAAACGTTGTTTACGACCTCATGTTCTTTAACGATTTGTCGTCCCTATGCTGCTTACATTGATCACCCCTCTGAATTTGTAGGTCGAATTTGGTAACGCCCTGTATAACTATTCAATATGTGTCCCAGTAAATCTTAAAAATTTCTATGATACTTATTTCACATTTTTTCAAAAATCCCTTTCATTCTTTAATGTAAAAAAAGCTTCAAATATCGAACCTCATTCCACTTGCGACACACCACTTAAAATAAAAATTGAATTTTTTATTTTATTTTTCTCTTTATCTTTTTTCCAGACAATGTTCTGTTCCGCATAGGCAGGTTTTTAAATATTGAAGGAAAGAAATTTCCATCTACCTTAAAATACCTTGTGCTTTTGGAACTGTAGTAACTACGAACAATTGCTCAAAATTGGAAATAAAAATTATTGGTGGCTTAGATATATAAGAAACTTCAATTTTACTGCAAAATTCAAAGCTGGAAAGTCTGATAATAATTATCTGAAGTATTTTTTGGGTCTCAGGAAATTCATAAATTAAAAATAGAAACAAAATGAAGAAAAATTGTGTATTAAAGTGGTTTAATTCAACATTGCAACTTTGTAAGCAATTGTACTTGAGGTAAAATCTTTTTTTAAAATTATTGATTGCTTTAATAATTATTATCAAACGCTCCGACAAAATAAAAACCTTTAGATTTTAAGAAATTGAAAACATTTCATTTTAATGCACGACAGCGTTTTAATAATACAACCCTGTATTTAAAAGTTGAAATTGTGTTTAACTATCCGCTACTTTGCAAATTATTGCTCGTCTAGGCATCCTTATAAAATCAAAACAAATTTTTTTTTCTTATTCAGGGTTGCACAATGGGGAAAGTTAAGTATTTGAAGTTTTGTATCTTTTGAATTACTGTACGAGAGAGAGAGAATGCAAATGCAAAAAGACTTTTGCATTTTCTTTTTCCAAGGATTAGTTACAACTCTAGTATTCATCATTGAATGAGAGGTAACGAGTAACACTTCTATACAACGTGTCATTCATCTTCCCTCGTAGTCATTGCAGTGTGAATGGTGATTTCTCTCCTTTGTAAACGTATGCACTTTTTCTAACGTTGATACACTATGTGTTTTTCATCTCCAGACACGATTCCAAAAACGGTTTCCTTTCGTAACGAGAAGATTTGAAGACCGTATCCAAATTTTGTCTTTTGAATTTGTTTCACTTTATTCTTGTTGGATTCAAACAGAGAGTTTGAACACGAAAAAAATTAAGCCTTTTAATGTGAGGTGGCGCATATCCTGAGGACAGAACCCGTGACCTTCGGTTCCGTAAGCACGTAAAATACCACTAGACAAAAGTGACCACTTCTGGCCGGAGGCTGTTACTGGATTATGTAGATATACCACCGTTACATTACTCTTCCACTAGTGAGTCAGTGGATAGGCGAGTGAACGAGGTTTTTTTATGACGAGCGTGGGAGTTTTTGCTTTTAATTGGTGATGTTGCGTCAAGTAGGTCTGACGGCTTTTGATTCCTACGTCAAGTGGGTCTGACGGCTTTTGATTGCTGCCTCAAGTGAGTTTGACGAATTTTTATTGCTCTTTAGGTGGGTAGATGGCATCACGACAGCTGAGCGAAGGTTGCGTTTTTTCATAGTTCATAGTGAAGATCACCAATGTGGTAGAGAGAACCTGGTTCCCATGGATCCGAAGCCGGTCAACATTACCACTAGACAAAAGTGATCACGCCTGCCTGGAGGCTGTTACCGGCTTATGTGAATACCACCGCTACAAATGGGATCCAAAGCATTATTCTGATGAATTTCAAGCTTGAAGCCACTTTTGTTAAAGATAAAGTGGGATTTGTCTTAATCACACTGTGTAGCTCTTTTTCATTGACATCTGATATTCTTTCTGATCTGGGTTCATTTTTCAAACAAAAATCACCTGAATGAAATTTCGCAAACTATCTTTGGAATATTAGAGCTATTACTGCATCATCTCCAAACATGTCATATAAGTTGTTGTTGTTTTGCCTCTTTTGCTTTACTCACACGTTTTTGAAGTCATACAACATTCAATGTTTTAAGGGCACTCTTTCTTCACTCATAATGACAGTTTAAAAATAAATAAATAAATAAAAAAAACTGACTAAAAAGCAGAAAAATGTGTTAAAATCATCAATCATATACGAATCTAAATGCTTAAATCTGTTCCGTTGGATCCTGATTCTTACCAAGGATCGACAATGCATGTAAGTGGACGTGTTTTTCAAAAGTGACAGAGCTTTCCCTTATACTCAACGGTATATATGCAGTAATGCATAGTTGTATATATATTAGCTCAAACATTGATCAAATATGCATCGATTTCATGAAAATTAATTGATATCATGGAATATAAATTAATTTTGCAATTAAATAAAATAAAATGTTCAATGTGAATCGAATTCTAGATAGTTGTTTATTAAATTTTCAGTAATAACAAATAAGGTTTAATTAATAATGCGTCATATACCTGGTTTTTAATTTTTTATAATGTCTGATAACTGATTAAAAGAAATAATAATTAGTGTTAATTCCTTTTATTGTAACAAAAATTTCTGAATAGTTTCTTTTATAAGGAAATTCGGTCTATGTGATGTTTTTTAATAAATAATTCAGTTATTACTGATTTTATTTTCCTAACGAAAACTATTCAATTTCAGAGATTATTGGATATAGTTTTTATAAAGCATCTTAGAAGAATTTGATAAAAAAAAATCATGGTAAAAATGAAAATTGAGAATCCTGCCAAAGAAAAAGCTAAAAAGGGTAAAAAAACCTATTTGAGAAATGTGGCTTATATTCTAATCGTATTCAAAAGCAATATTTTTAAAAGCTTTTCTTTCTAAGTGAAAGCACTCTGATCTTTTCGAAAAAACCAGACTCTGTAATTTATTTAACCGCAATATATATTTTATTTCTTTTGTTTTAATTACCATCCCGTTAAAATGATAGAAAAGGTTTATAGAAATGTAGTTTACGCTTTCAAATAGAATATTTGCCAAACTTTATTGCACATAAATGGTCACCTGAAAATTCCATTTTGGATTCAGTTTTGATAGCTTTTATTGTATGTTTTAGAGATACCATAGCTCTACAAGAAATACATTCGCTACCACAAAGTTCTTGAACTTGTTCAATTGCTTACAGAGCTTTCAGAACAACAGTAAGGGGAGGGATTTGAATACTTTTAGTAACAGAAATGTTGTAAAATCCTATTTTGTGGTGGACTTTTTCATGATTTTTTAAAATTATTCCAAGACGCATTTTTAAATTTCAATTCATTGCAACATCAAACAAGTAAATTAAAAATAAACATTATGTTTCCGGTTGAAAAGAAAAAAAAATCTAATTTGCGTTGTAACATAGTGAATTGGAGAATTACTAGGCATTATATGTGGTCTCCAGTTTGGTGAAATTACCACCACTTTTTGGGCAAAATAATTTTTATTGCCAGGTGTCAACTAAAATGGTATTCAATCTGTGTTTACTCTATAACCATCTAAGAATTATTTATTCAAAATCTGTTTCAGCATTTTATTTTTACTTCTATATCAAATTCATAAATGGAAAGAAGCAAACGTTTTTTGAAAGTGTCTCAAAAATATGTCTACGAGCTTAGAATACTATTTGGCAATATTTCATTACATTATCATGTAAAATGATTTGAGTGAGACTTCATATATGACATAGAAGAGTATAGTATATAAAACATTTAAAATTAAATTTATTTTAAAAATAAAATCTTTTCGGCTTGTGGTACTTTATTTATAGGTATTTATATAATTTAGAGATTATTATATGTAATAAAAATTTCCGGAGTATTCAAATTCAGAAAGATCGTTAAGTATGAAATGAAGAAAAAATCAAGATAATGAAATTCGATTTTTTTCTAATATAATCTAAGATTTTTTTTTTTTTTTAAAGATGATCTGTTTTTTTTCAATCTGAAATATGCGTTAAAAAGAGTGAAAGATGTATCTTTTACAGGAAAAACAAATTATGCCAAAATATGGTGTATAAATGAGGTTACGTGAAATTGAAATTAATAACATGAATTTTGCTCCATTTCGTACTTGACATTCTTATATATTAAATACATCAATGGAGTTTAACGTTTACAAAATAAACTCTTTAACGTGTAAAATTGCAAATCTTCAATTTTCCAATCATATATTTAATTTTGTGTTCAATTTTATAATTCATATAAATTTTCAGTAAATTTCCTACAATAGTTTCGGAAACGTATATTATTTTAAAGTATATCTCTGAGACTAATTACAGATAAACTATTTAGTTTAACAATAATAATAGTAATCATAATAATTTCTCTTGTTCAGCATAATCATAAATTTATATCTTGAAAATTTTTCTAACATAATTATTTAAAAAAATTATTATATTTTAAACCAACATATAATTACAAAATATTTAGAAAATAAAAATGCTAGTTATTGCATTTTATGTGAATCATTTTACCGGGCTTTTTAATATTCTTATATGTTGAAAAGTAGTAGGTCTTTTTAGAATTGAAGTGCAAACTCCTATTTGTTTGCAAACTAAGTATTTTCGATCTCTTTTAAATACTATAATTACAAAATTTTTGCTAGTTAAGCACTAAATTTGCCTCGTAAAATTACCTGCAAATGTTTCGTAATACAAATGACAAAGACAAGGAAAGATTATTCATGTAATTAAACCAAACTTTAATTTAAGAAAAGTAGAATGTGTGTAAAAGATAAAAAAAAGTTCGCAGGTGGAGAAAAAGGAAAACAACATCTGATTCTAATTATACTGAAGCCAACAGTGGGGTAAAATTTTCTACTTGTCCTTTTCCTTACATCTGTGGTTGTTGCAGCCCTACTTTTTCTTACTTCCTTTACCTGTTTTTTTCCTGAAAGATTTTAATTAAAGCTAGAATGACTATTAATGGATGTGCGGATGGACTATTAATGGAATTCGAAGAAGGAATGCATTTATTTTTCACCTGTTAAAAAATTGTTGAAACATGCTCATGTTTTGGATTTCCAGTTAATTTAATTTTTTCAATATTTTAGATCGTTATCATCAAATACCCAGAAGGATAATAATTTTGAGTTTTAATTTGTATTTCATAAAAAAATGCGAAATTTCTTGATTTATTTCAGAATATGTATGGTCATTTTATGCAGTCACTTTTCAAATGCATCAAAAACAAATATTTTTTCCGATCTCTTAAAGGCAGCTTTTGGTAATGTTTTGAATTAAATGTAAGGTTTAAAAAATAGATCAGTTTTACAGTAAGAAACTTAAGGAAATGTATCTTGGAAAAAATAGTTAAATATGAAATATTTCCAGTATTTTGAGGTACCTAGAATTGATGTTTCTCTTTATCCATTGAATTTTTTGCACAACCTGTAGATTTTCAAACTATATTTTAGACCAGGACAACTATTTTGGCTCTAGGGTCGCTTTGTAAACGCGGGAGATATCAGAGGGGTACACCTTTTTAAGGTATCCGACTACGTTCGGAACCGTCATTTTAAAAAAGCGCATAAATGGATAATATTCATGATATATAGTGTCAGATTAGAATACATGCATAAAATTGTTTTAAGGGCATTTTGACAAAAGAAAATTGTTTAAATACAATATTTAGGCAAAAAATTAACTTGGAGAACATTTTGAAAAAAAGATTATTCTTTTTATAAAAATAGCTTCTAAAATAATAATATTTTGTTTATATAAAGTAAAGACTTATCCATATAGTCTGAACTAAGGTTTTTGAAAAACTTACATTGTTTTCAGAGTTACCACCCATTGAAATAATTATCGGCGTTTTTTTCTTGAAATTGCTCCCCTCTGTTGTCGTAAAATATGGATAAACCCACTTCTAAGTTATATCTTTCAAAAATTCTAATTGAGCCTCTGTACAGAGGTCTGAGCTATATACAGGCAAAATATTATTATAATGTAAGCTTCTTACATAAAAGGAGAATATTTTGAAAATGGGTCATTCTATGTTCATTTTTTGTCAAATATTGTACTTAAATGATATTTTATTGTAAAAATATTCTTAAAACAATTTTATATACATTTTCTAATCTAAGTGACACTAAATATCATAAATATTATCCTTTTTTACACTTTTGCAAAATCACGGTTCCTACGTAGTCGGATACCTTAAGTTGATTGCATTCATTATTTAACTTTGTATTTCAGGAAAGATATACATTGTATTATAAAAATCAATAAATATAACTTAAATAAAATAATGGCAGTTTTATTCAATTTATTTAATGTGCTAATTTCATGTAATCTATAACTGAAAGACCATTTAATTTTAGAATCTCGGTATACGCTATCACACTTTTCCAGAATTTATTTTTGAAATGACTAAGAATGAAATGACTTTGAAATGAAATAGAGATGACTTGTTGAAATACTCATCACAGAATGCAGGAAACCTATTGACAATTTACTTGCATTTATTTTTACTCTTGTTGATAATGCATGGCAAAATGCTCACAAACATATGTTGACCAAATGTAGAGTTTTTTTATATCGGATTTTTTGATTGTCTTAGCGGGCCGCATCTTCGTAGGCCACTAGTTCTCCAAACATGTTTGAGACCTATAATTTTATTTTTTTTATTAATATAAAAATATGTTTATCAAGTGACTGGCTTTGAGGATCCTTTTAAAAAATGTGTAATAGTTGAATTTATCAAATATTGGTCATTATAGTTATTAGAAACCCTTTCAAGTTAAAGTGTTCAGTTGGAACGTATTTATTCTGATAGAAGTTTGAGAAATTCATATTCTTAATTTATAAAGACTTTTTACGCCTTTTATGTATGTCGTAATATAACTTAATATTTATCCTAGTTTATAGTTCACACTTTTGGTGACGAAGGAAAAAAAAATGGTGCCAAATTTTACCAATATTTTGTTTTTACATACATTTAACAATACATTTCTTTAACAATAAACATTTCAAAACCTATATGACTTATTTATATATAAAAATAGGCTCATTTAAGGTATCCGACTACGTTCGGAACCGTGATTTTAAAAAAAGCGCATAGTAGAATTATTTGCATGATATTTAATGTCACTTTGATAATAATAAATGTATAAAATTTTTAAGGACATTTTGATAAAAAAAATATTTAAATAGAATATTTCGGCAAAAAATTAACTTAGAATAAACTTTTTTCAAAATGTTCTCCCTTTATAAGAAATGCTTCTGTAGTAATAATATTTTGCTCATATAAATTAAAGACTTCTCCACAGAGTCTGAGCTATAACTTTTGAAAAATTCACATTATTTTCAGGGTTACAACCATTTGAAACAATTATCGGCGTTTTTTTCTTAAAATTTCGTCCCTCTTTTGTCGTAAAACATGGATAAACCCACTTCTAAGTGATATATTTCAAAATTTCTAGTTGAGCCTCTGTACAGAGGTCTGAGCTATATACAAACACAAAATATTATTATAATAGAAGCATTTTTCACAAAAGGAGAACATTTTGAAAAAAGGTTATTCTAAGTTAATTTTTTGCTGAAATATTGTATTTAAATAATTTTTTTTGTCAAAATGTGTCCTTAAAGTAATTTTATATATGTGTTCTAATCTAAGTGACACTAAACATCATGAAAATTACCCATTTATGTGCTTTTTTAAAATCACGGTTCCGAACGAATTCAGATATCTTAAATACATAACAACAACAACAACAAAAAAAAAAACCGTGCACTTTTAGGACCGCGCTTAAAGCAAAACGCAAGATGCAAACATAGTCACAAATATAATAATATCAAATGAAGCATTTATTATGAAACAATTCAAAATACAACAAAAAGTAAAACATTTTCATGTAAAATTAGTTCTCGTAGCTATAGTCAGTAGAAGACTTAGTCTGCATACTGCCAACTAAACTTGAATATTTCGGTATATAATTACTTACATTTAATCTTCCGGCGGTCACCCCAAAATGTCTTGGTGGTCCACTGGCCTATCGTGATCGATTTAATGTCCACATCTGCTTTAGAAACAACCTCATTGAAAAAAAACACGTATTTTACATCATAAATAATTAAAAACATCTAATCTATTGTGAATTGACATATATTCACTGAAGTTAAAAAAAATTAAGCACATTACAATGTTTTGAAGATAAATAAGTATAGAGAAGAACTCATTACTACGTAACATCAAATAGATTAATGTATATATCAGTTGTTGATTATTATATAACTATACAGTTTGAAATTTTTAATAATTCTTCTGAAATATGTGCTGAGTAATTTCTCTAGGATAATTTTTGTATCGGCATTCCAACATCATTTTTTTGTTACAATTTGTTTTTCCTTTGATCACAAAACAAATCAACGGTCCCAAAATCATACCGATATTTGATTAGTCTGTTTTAAAATACATTATTGATTATTCTTAGAAGAAATTAGTATGTTCAAAAGATGAAATAATAAAACAAACAAGAGAAATGTTCTCATTTCATTAAAATAATTTCTTTTTTGAATATATCTTATCTAAAAGGACAAAAGAGAAAAATGCCTTTTTTCCCAGTAAAACTGAAAATTTTCTTTGTAATTGTATTTTATACTTTTTTAGGAGAGGTAATTTTAAAGTTTTTATTTTTGAAAAATCTAAACTATCTTCCATTATCAAGAATAAATTTCACCTACTTTAATGCATAAAGAATTTCTTCGTCCAACTGTGTTTCATATATATTTTTTTATCTTAAAGTACTATTCTCATTTTTCACAAAATAATTCCTATGAATTTTTTTTTATACTCTCTTCCACGTCAAGTATTTTTGAGCCTCTAGAGATTCAACACACACTCTCTAGAAATCTCATTTAGTAGATTAGAAAAAGTTTTAACTGAAAACTTGGGAATAAACAAGATTCAAATAATAAAGAACAAAGAAGTAAGGTTAAGTACTTTTTGTTGCGCATTATATCCTCTTAAAAACTGAACAAAACCCGCCAATTTTTCAATAGTTAAAAATGGTAAATATTTTCACTTTTTTTTCTTACATCCTTTTTCTTAAAACCCTCTACATGCGAAATAAATGAGATATTTAACAGTTTTGATGATTTAACACTTTTCAAAACAGGAATCATTTTTTAAGCTGTTTTTATTTCAGTTTATAGGTATGGACCACATAATAGCTTGAAGTATATAGGAATTTTTATAAGAAAAATTTAAAAAAAGATTTTTTTAACCTAAGATATAATTAAATTTTGTTATATCGACGATTCTCATTGTAAATTGGATCTAGATTTCTTCTTAAACAAGTAGAAGAAACAGGCTTCAGGTTTAGAATCGAAGTCCCAAAATGTTCTTATGTACCAATTTCTACCCTCTTCAATTTAAATAAGCATTTTAACGTTATTTTTGTCCCGAATTTAAAAGAGCTCTGAAATATTTAGAGCTTGATAAAAACAAACTGAAAGTAATGTTATATGTTACACAAACACTTAAAAGTTTAAATGTTTAGTTCCATAAGATGACGTAAACATTTACAAATAATTTATCAATAATTTATTGCTTAATTTTAAGTAGGTTGCATCTCTAAAAGTAGAAATGATTCTACACTACTGGTCATTGAAAGTTCTAAACCAAGAAGGCGACATGCTACAAACGTGAAATTTAAACGACAGGAAGAAGGTGTTGTGATATGAAAATAATTAGCTTTTCAGCGCCTTGAATCACAGCAGGCGCCAGTAGCGACACCTACAATGTGTTCAAATAAGGAAATTGTTCGCCCGGTTTCTTATACACAAATTGCATTTGAAATTTATTGTCTGGTGAAAAGTTGTGATGCCTCATGTAAGAAGCAGAAATGCGTATCAGTACGTTTCTGACTTCGATAATGGTCGATTTGTAGCAGACCGGGATTGCGGTTTATCGTATCACTGTATTTCAGTCCGCGTTGGTCGAGATCCAATGATTGTCAGCAGAAAATGGAATCAATGGATTCAGGACGATAATATGGGACGCCGTGTTGGGGGGGATCTCAACGACCCCCTATCAATAGCAGACGAGAAGACAGAAGTGTTACCCGCATGTTCTTAATGGATGGTGCAGCCACGTCAAGAGCTCTGAGTCAAGAACTGGTGTCGTTTGCAAGACAAGTGTCTCCACAAACAGTTCGATAACGTTGGTAGCTGCATGGGCTCTCAGCTCGAAGACCATGCCTGAGGCTACCTTGGAAGCTGCATCACGGCCAGGAGTGTCTTCAATGGTGTGATCAATGACGAGCCTGGGCCTACGAATGACTAGACGTTATTTTTCAGATGAATCAATGTTCTGTTTGCAGTATCAAGATGGTCGCAGGCGTGTTTTGAGGTATCGTGGTGAACGCACATTGGCAGCGTGTATTCGTCATTGTCATACTGGCTCATCACCTGAAGTAATAGTATGAGGTGCTTTGGATCACTAGGTCATCTCTTGTTAGCATTGATGGCATTTTGAACAGTGGACGTTACATTTCTGGTGTGTTACACTCTGTGGCTCTAGCCTTTATTCGATCCTTGCGAAAACCTTCGTTTCAGCAGGATAATACAAGATACGTAAAATATTAGGCTGTTGCCGTAGGCCAGCACATTTACAGATGTCTCTCCAATAGAAAATGTCTGATCCATTGTTGACGAGCGACTGGCTTGTTACCATACACCAGTCACTACGATTGATGAGCTTTGGCCTCATGTTGAAGCTGCCTGAGGATCTGTACCTGTACATGCTATCAAATCTCTGTTTGATTATCATCTTTGTTCCTCTCATGATGCTTTAATTTTAATGGCTGGTAGTATATATATATATATATATATATATATATATATATATTATATATACAGAACTATTAGATCAACAGGTGGGCTTTATATTAAAAATAATATAATTATATTAATAATCACGAAGCTGAAGAGCTAATGTTTATTTCCACACCTCAAAGAAACTCTCTCAAGATTAATATGGTGTTTTAGTTAGGAGAGGTGGGTGCCAGCTCAGATGTCGTCATAGTCACTTGATCATGGTTTAAAATTACGAGGTTCGTCGCCCAAGGTCCTCGTGTTAAAGTGCGACGTTAATTTTCACTCACTTGCTCATTTACTCATAATAAATATTTACGACACAAATTTAAGAAAGACTCAGAATTATGGTAAATGAATCAATAATTCTATACATTAAAATGTAATGAAAATGTTAAATTAAATTCTATTATCTAAAACCGGAGAATACAAGAATAGGTATAATTTGTTAATATAATAATAACTTGTAAATGTTGCACAAAAATTAAAACTACTGAACTATTATTGGTTCTTCTAGATTACTATAGCATGCTATAAATACCTTTGTGTGAAAATTTAGGGTTTTATTAACGTGATATGTTGATGGAAAAATACTTCTCAAATTTTAATTAATCATATATTATTTTAATATGCCAATTAATTTTGTATTGTTAGGTATAGAAATGCAATTTTTTTTTTACCTATTTAAAATTTATCTCAATGCACGCTGGTGGAACTAATTAAAGAGAGGAACGATTTTCTTAAAAAAGAACAAAATGATTAATGCCCACGCGCAAATAAGGTATCAGATGATAAGTATGCTCTTCGTGGACACCTGTGCCAAGCAGTGATCAATGACATCGAAGGCAGTGGTACCGTGATCACGTTTGTGTAGAGATACTTCACTTGCTTTTTCAAGCTTGTAGCATTTGAGGACGTTTTAAAAATCTCGCAGCTTAGCCCAAGCCTTGTTTTTTGAATTTCTTTGTTTACCCATTTTTAATATGACCAGTCGTCCTCATATGGAAGATATTTCAAGATAGTGGATAGTTAAAAGGCTCAAGGTGGGCCAATTACAGTCTAATTGCTGTAAGAACTTTGGGGTTGCTAGAAATGTGGTGTCCACTCTGTGGAAACAGTTCACAGAGACAGGAACAGTGGTACACTCTTCTGATCATATCCATAAAAGGTCAACAATACCAGCTAAGACCGTTTTTTGAGATCTGGACAAAAAGGATAGTTCCGAGACAGCAATGCAACTGTCTCGCTACCTGTACAAAGGAACATCTATTCCACAGATAACAGTCTCCAAGAGACTTAATGCAGGAAGTCAGAAGGCCAGATGATACGCAGTCTGTATCCTTTAACTGTGAAATACAAAAAGGATCACCTTCTTGGTGCCGAGGACACCTGACTTGGACAAAGGATGATTGGTGCGAGTTCTCTTCAATGATGAGTCGCGATTCAGTTTGGACAGCGACTCGAGTCTTGTTCTCCTCTGGAGAGATCCCGACAGCCGATGTCGGCCCTCTAACATTGTCGAAAAAGACAGGTTAGATCGAGGATGTCTGATGGTCTGGGCAGGTATAATGGTAGACGGGCAAACATAGCTTCCTGTGTTCGACAAAGGTACTCTGATACTCTGACAGGTCAGGGGAACAGGGACGAGATTCTTGCACTCTATGTTAGAACTTTCCATGGGGCATATGGACCAAATCACATTTTTGTGAACGATAAGGCTCGTTCACACCGGTCTCAATTGGTCAAGGAGTGTCTCCAATTGGAGGATATTCAACGATTGGAGTGGCCTGCTATGTCCCCTGACCGTAATCCCAATGAATACGTTCGGGATATCCTTAGACGCTGAATTGCAGCTCGAAGACTAGCTCCAATGACCATCGATAAGCTCAAGAGTACCTTGGTATAATAATGGGTACGGTTGTTACAGGGGTTGATAAAGACAGCGTTAAACAGTATGAAACATCGATTTGAGAGTTGTGTAGCAGTTAAAGTTGCACACCCTATCTCAGTCATGTTTTTCTCTGATAAGTGGTGCACAAGTGACCGGTTCCCCTTTTCAGAGTGTAGGCATTACAAATTTTTGAATTCCCATATATTGGTCTTATATCGGTGGATATTTTGGCCAGATTTGGTTTTATTTGGTTTGATAGCTCTTTTTTATTGAAAAGAAAGAAAACAATTTGACCCTTCAATTGTTTCAACCAGTGTAATTTATTTTTAATAATTCAGAAAAGAATTTAATTTTATACACTTGGATATTCTAAAATTCCCTTATCCTAGACAGATTTCTATAACTTTAAAATGTTTCTTATTTAACTCTTAGCTAATCAAATGAATTAAATGAGTAGAAATTCAGTCTAATGCATACATTGTGTTGAAAAGAAATAATTTGTAAAGTCCTTTTTCTAAAATTGGATATAGTTTCAATATTCAAATCACTAAAACGTCTTTATCCAATTCACAAAGAAAATCAGTGGCTTATGGATGTTTTAGATATTATTTATATGTGGTCAATATCTTTAAAAATTCTCTTTTACAAACATTTTAAGCATATTTCGATATCTAAACTTAAGCTTGTTTAAAAGAATTTATTATTTAGTAAACATTCCAACAACAAATGACAAATATTAGAGAAAAAAATGAATATCGTATTACTTTCGTATTTAGAAGTTTTAAAGATAAGGTACTAATATGAGTAGGAAAAGAAAACTTTGGACTAATCGTCTTTATCTGTGTAACAATAATATTTTTGTTTGAATTTTTAATCGTATAATGCGTAAAAACAAAAACTTAGATCCATATTTCTTCATTCTTTATTACCAGAATCTTGTTTACTTTTAGTTTATTTTATTTTTATGTATCGTAATCTGTGAAACAAAAAAGTTTAAGCACATAATATCTAGAGAATAAAAGTATTTTTCTAGATGTATGGAAATAAACATGTATTTAAAAAATAAGACTCATTCTGCATTAGAATACAATTGAAGTGAGAGAAAAGCCAATTTGAAAGAAAAAAAAAGCCCTTTCGATATGAGGATGAAATGAAATAAAAATATGAATATTTTATCTTTGAGTTATCGTAGAATGGAATGTTATAAAATCAATATTAATGAGTTTAGAAACATATATAAGGATAAAAATTAACTCTTTTAAAAAAATATTATCTACTAGCTGGTATACCCGTTCTTCGCACGGGTGAATCGAAAAACTAAACAATACAGACTGAGGGATAAAGAAGTTTTTAATGAGTTAATTTTACGTGAATTGTAAATTAAACAAAAAAAAAAAAAAAAGCTTTTTGCATATCTCAGCTGAACAAAAAACCATGTTTGCTAAATTTTAAGTCTGTAGATAACTAATAAAAAAAAAGATTTTTTTAAAAATTATAACGCCCTGTAACTCTCTTGTGGGTCAATTTTTGAAAACACCTCATTCTGCTCAGCAAAAGTAACACATTGTCACAAATTTTGTGTAATAAAAGCTTAAAATGGTGTAAATAATTTGTATCTGGATGTGTAATACGTTAACATTTCTTTCTCATGCATTTATTTTATGTTAAATAGCTCTTACCCGCGACTTTGTCCACGTGGAATTTAACGAAAAAGTGTTTATTCAATTCGCAGAGTTTACGAAAACTTAATAATTATGTATTCAACGTAAAGAAATATCTATGCTATAATTATAATGTCATTCTTTTACTTTGTGAATCGATGTTTCTTTTTTGTTTTATTCTTTTTCTTTGTTTTTTGTTGAGAAAGGGGGGGGGGGGAGTTGTATGATCTTTGACACTCATGATGGGTGAGGACAGTAAACTCATTAGGAACAAAACAGGTTTAAGTAGCAGTAAGGTGAAACGAACACAAAGGAAGACGCAAGCAAAGGGTGAGAGGGACGCATGACATTTGACACTGTCCATGGCGACAGTAAAATCCTTAGAATCAAAGGACATGAACGGGAAATGTCGCGAGGGGCAGCAACCTAATCAAACAAAAAAGTTTGATATAACTGCTAGAAATCGTTAAAACAGAAGGCTCGCGAAATAAAATAATCCCTATTGAATAAAAATAATCCCTATTGAAATAAATAATCCCTATTTGAATCGGATATTGTTTACTATTTCATTGGCTTTAATTTTATTTTCGCGGAACCCTAATTGTTTT
>BMAV01009672.1:150343-163889 GCA_019973955.1 Trichonephila inaurata madagascariensis
TCTGTGGGTCAGCACATTCCAGCAAAATTTGTTAATATCACGCACAATAAAAGGAAGATGTGGCTCTCTTGCCACAATGAGATAAGCATTGCAGAATGCCGACGTAGCCTGAGAGTGCATTTCTTGTGAACCTATACTACCTCAAATTTGAGAATGCCGCGGCAGCGGTCAGACAGTTCTACCGTCTCAAGAAACAATGACATGGACCGACGTCTGACATGATGGTAAAGACATGATGGTAAAATTCGAGAAAACATAACAGCCCGGGGTTCTTCCTGGAAGAGGATGAAAAAGAATCAACACCGCCATCGTAGAGGATATTGCTAGAGTGGTCGTGGAAGCAAGCAGTGAATTACTTCGCGGAACTGTCAATGTACTGACAATTTCACGTACCCTTGATATGCCCTACTCCACTGTCTGACACGTGATGCCTAAAATTTTGAATTTCTACCCGTAAAAGATTCAAGCAGTTTAACAATTAAAACTGCACGACCCAGACACTCGCAAAACTCTCGTGCTAGAATTTCTCGCAAGAATGGCGGTTGATGATTCATTGCCCTGGAACATACTGTGGACGGACGAGATTCACTTCCATCTTAATAGACAAGGGAATAGCCATAATTGTCACTTCTGGAGGACAGGAAACCCCTACGCGGTACATGTTAAAGCTTTGCATGATGCGAAAGTGACCATATGGTGCAGATTCACTGCTTCATTTATTCTCGGAACCTATTTTTTGAATGAGCGACCCCTCAATGACTTATCAACTGTGCTGTTAACGGGAAATGGTATCGTGAGATGTTATAGACCTACGTAATTCCTACTCTACAGCAAAAAGTTTGCCTACAAGAAACCATACTCTTACACGATGAAGCTCCACCTCACAACGCGAGCTCAGTCCGATAATTGTTAAGACAGGGAATGACAGACGTACGTGTGAACAGCCGATCTTTCCCAACAGCTTGGACTCCATGATCACCCGATCAGCCTTGCGACTTCTGGTTACGGGGCTTTTTGAAGGATAACAGTTACCGAAAGTGTTTGACAACCATGTTGATTTGAAGAACAGTATTCGCCGCCATAAATGCCATCTAGTGGCTATTTCTTCAACTATTTTTTGTTTCAGAAACCTCGAGCGCATCATCTAAAATGTTTGCTGCCCAAATATTTTTCTCTTCAGACTAGGAGAACAGTCTCCAAGGCTCTCTGAGTAGCGTAAGTTTAATTTCGCTAACCCTGTATTATTAACAAGATTCAACGACTTTCAAATGAAGGAAAGGTCCACTCGAATAAGAAACAGGTTCTTTCCAACTAATTCGCAATTCATTCTGGAACTCTTTAGTAATCGTAAGATACTACCTTAAATACCTTTACCTTTAATAGGAAAACAGCAATATAACTCTGTTATTACAATATCACATGTGGCTTATGAAATGCACAGTCCTTGTCAAACTTTGGCACACATCGACATTGCTTCCTTGTATCCTCCTTGTATAAGCAATGAAGCCATTCTTGAAATCTGTTGTCTTATTTCAACATATACCGTAAAATCTGGCGTATAACGCGCACTTTTAACACAAAAAATAAGATCGAAATTTACGGGTGCGCGTTATACGTTGGGTATAAAAACGATAGCTTTAAAAGTAACAAAAGAAATGAGCATAAAAAAAATTCGAAAATACACATGTTGAAATAATGTTTATTTAAAAGAAATGACACGCCTTATGAACTAGCAGAGTTGTGGTTTTAGAAGTATACTATTTTTTGGGAATAAATTACTTCAAAACATAAGAACATATTATATACTAACATTTCAGTTTCTATCGCAAAGAAGGGGGTGCGAGTTATACGGCTACTATACCTTAAAATAAAAAAAAGGAGCTTGAAAGTATAGGTGCGCGTTATACGCCGGATCTTATGGTAATCATTCTCAGCTCATCTAAATTTACTTCAAAGCATCTAATTTTATAGCTAAATTTGTCAATTTGGCTATGTTTGGCAAATTTATCACCAAGGTTTCACTTACTAAATGCTGCTGAAAGAGCCATTTTTTTGTCGGCAAACCACAAAACTATTTCAGCGGAGAAGCAAACAAGGTCCAGATTTATAAATATGTGTAAGAAACGACTTGGAATTAAATAAGATCTTTAGTATTTGAAGATAGGAGGAATTATTTTATTTTATTCTTCGAAGCAATGAATTTTTGTTTTGAAATTAATGATAATAAAGTACAGAGAAGACTGAATCGGTGCGTTTTAAAATGCATTAGGATTATTTTTACTTTTTCTAGGATTCTAAATTAATTTTTCATAGTTAAATATATGCTTAGTTAGTTAAAATTTAAGACGCACAACTCCTACCTAATTTATCTGTTCCCTGTATATCATTAAAAGTGCATTGTTTAAGATAAATTGCTTCTTTAATGAATATCTAAACTGTTCTGTGTTGTTTCCCTACTTTTAAAGATACAACTCAAAGGGACGTAAAGTAGAAATTAACATTAAATTTTAATAAAGATGAGATTAAGTAGAAGAGTACTGTTATTTTGTGACTCTATGTTTACAATACAGAAAGAGTTCAAAGAAAGAAAGATGCGGGGACTTGAAAACCCTAGATTAATTATATTTAACTTTATTTCACACTATTTACTCCTTTTTAAAACAGTTAGTTCAAAACGAATAATTTTTTGAATTCTTCGAAAATAGTTTTTCTTTAGTGTAAAAGAGAAATGATTTAGTTTATTATTTTTATACCACCTAAAGTTGAATAATGTTAAATTGATACTGAAAACACATGGTTCAAATACGTATACAACTACCTAATTCTTTTTAATATTAAAAAATCCCCTTTACCCTACAGTACGCATGTTTCGAGAAATTAGGCATGAGCTTACGATTCCAACTACACGTAGCTGGAGACGAAAATTGTGGCTATTAGCACATGAAGAAATATAAAAATTAAGCTCCATTCTTTTTCCATATCAATATTTTAGTATCTTTATTACGTTGAAGTGAAAATAAATGATTGTGTGGAGTGTGAGAGAGTTACATTAACTTAGCACTATAAATCTGCACGAGGGCTATTGGCAACGAACTTTGCAATTTTGAACCATGGTCAAGTGCTGGGGATGACCATGAAATAAAAACTAAGTACTATTAAAAGCATAATTTTGTTGGAGGAGAGAGCTAAATCAATGATTTGGTTCTATTTTTGCTGCTGCAAGCTCATGGTATTTTCAAAAACGATATTAAATATTTCTTAAGAGCATTGGAAGGCGTAATTACTAAACTGCCGCTGTAAAAACGTGCAGAATAATCCATTCCTTTCCTAATTCTATGCAACTTTAATCCAGACATATAAGTGTACAGTTAATGCTGTGTTATTGTCAGATTTAGTGACAGAAATTTTGTTGAATTTGTTTATTCAAATGTGTTGTAGAACTAGAGAGCATATTGTAATAATTATTGTTCAATTGTATAATTTGTGCATGAAATTAAAACTATTAGGCACTGATCTATAGAATATTAGACTGTTAGTCATTTGTAAAGTTATGAAAAGGCAACAATGCTGATTCTTATGAATATAAACATTAAATAGAATTAAAATTTGAATCACTCTCTCTCTCTAAGTATTTATAAAATATTACCTAAATCATTGTTATAGATCTTTTATACAGTCATTGTTGAATAAAAAAATATGATTTATTAAATATTTTCTTAGTATAAAAATTTATTTATTTGAATAGACTTTTCTTCTTTTTTAGCGGTTTTCTAAATTGACGACCAAAGTACAAAAGAAGAATGGATCTGCCGTTTCTATCAAGAATTTGAAAGAAAATATTTTTCTTCCTTATGTATAAAGTGGTAATTATAAAAAGTCTCTTCCTTCCTTCCATTCGCTGTAAGGTAGCTTTTCAGAGTACTCCAGAAAAGACTAGAACAGTTCTACTAGCAGGACTCTCTAGAACAGTTCTACGAGCAGGACTCTCTAGAACAGTTCTACTAGTTTCTTTGTCTTATCACAACGCACAAGCAGATTCTAAGCTCAGAGGTCCCTTATATACCCTCAAAGAAATTTCGAGAAGGGTGTCTCTCAATTTCAGTTACTTCTCAAAAGTTTCCTACAAATGTAATTTTTTGCCAAACCTTTTGCTAAGAGGGACAAAATCGCTAATTTGACAACCCTGCTCATATCTTCAAGGGCGAGAGCACAATGTTAATTTAAAGGTGGAAAGAATACTTTCTCTGTAAAACACTTTTTCCCACAAAGAGTGTATTATTGCAAGAAAACTAACATACTTGTGATATATTTCAATATGAAGAAAGACGATAAAACTTCGAAATAAATTACTCATCTTTATAAGCCTCTTCCACCACCTGAAAGCAATTTGTAGATTCCATAATAACTATCACTTATATTGCCAGTAAAGGAAATTATAAAACAAAAGTTTCAGGATTTTATACCTTATAGTTGGGTAGAATATTATTGAGACAGAATATTACATTATAGTGATATCCACCAATTATAGTATTTTTGATATTTTCTCATTAAATTCAAAAATATGTTGAATTTTATTTAAAATTTTAAACTATTCCTTTCATTTTCGTTTTTTTAGAATTTTAAGTACCTCCATATTTCTTAAATGTATTGTTGTCATTTTCAATTTCATTCATTTCAAATTTATATCTTTAAATTTATATACTTATACGAACAAAAATTATTATAAGTATATAAAAATACCTGGATTAAATAACTACCTTATCCATCCAACTTTCAATGATACAATTAACATCAAATGTGAAGAAACAGGTTATCTTCTTATTAATGGAAGCCTAATTATATATTTTTTTCACTAAATACACAAGATATTTTTCTATTTGCTTATTTCACGTATATTTGGAAAAAAGACAAAACTCAAGATAGAAAGTGTTTCTCACGTGTTAATTCTTTTTCATTCGAATAAATATGTGCAGAAAAAAGTATGACTAATTTTCTGCATCATTTAATAATCAACCTAGGTGTTTTTTCTTTGAATGCTTGAAATACTTTTACTATCCAGATTTCATATTAGATTATTTTTTATCAATAAACAAATACACACTCATTCGCATGCAATTTTTTTCCATCTGAAGAAGACTTTAATTGCCATTATATCAGAAACCTAGAGCAAAAAAGTTATCTTACTCTTATTCATTTTTGTTTACAAGACATGTAAATAAATAATTAGCATTGGTCATGCGAGGCAAAAACTTTTAAACCAAAAATCCAGTACAGATGTTAATAATTATTTATTGCGGAACAAAATAGGCAGCTGTTCTTCCCACGTGTTCAGAGTTTGATATAAAAAATTAATTTTTGAGCTTATTGTTTATATGTTAAAAGTAAAAACCATTGAATTGTTTTTGTTGGTAATTTAGTTACTTTTATTTTTCGTTATTTATCTCTTTCTCTTGAATTTTTGTTATAAAAACTAAGAATACTTCTCATCTCATGCTGTGATATTTTTCCGAAACATGAAATGGATATTTAATGGAATTTTAGCAAAATTCTTTTTTAAGATGAAAACTCTTCAAAATATTTGTTTTGTATTTTTTAAAAGTGAAAGGAAATAAAAATTTCTTCACGTAAAATATGAAAGCTTCTATGTAATGCAATTTCAATCATGCTTTTACGATTATTGTAGCTTTAATAAAATATATAAGTTAATTAGTATATCGCAGATTTTTATTAAGTTGTGAAGTACGCATGTTTTTGTGAACATATATTCCCATTCAAAACAATAATTTTTGAATGTAATTTTAAATTTCCTGCTTAATATATTTATCTTATGCAGCTCCTGTTTTACACAGCTTTCATGTGATGTTATAAAGGAGTAGGGGGCGGGGGTATTGTGAGTTACAGTTATTAAGGCAGCAATTCTTCCCGATGAAGAAATTCTCAGTTTTACATGGTTGATAATTTTCTAATAAAATACAAATTCTACAATTTATTTCACTTTATTATCTGCAAAAGACTTTATTGTAATAAAAATATCTTATTGCATTAAGATGAATTATATATATATATATATATATATATAAACAGTTACTGCTTCATTAAGAATGTGACACAAAAAAGTTTGCCAAGAAATATGTTTATTCTACCACTTATGTTGGATACGTGTTTGCTTATGTTGTTTTTTAAAATCATTTTCAGTAAAAAATTAAAAGACTGGAGAAAACCTAAAAGACTGGCGATAACAAATAAAAATTACTCTCAAACTTTTCAATTATTGTTAAGATTAATTTACAATATTAAAAGGTGGAAATATATTAATATGATAAAATCAGCAAAGTATGCAAATATCCTGCCGTATTTCTCGTAAGCGTTCTTAAAATTCGTAATAAATATATTGTACGTTTTTAAAAATCCTTATCACTGAATTTTCTCATACATTTCAATTGAAAGGTATTTTTAGCTGATGATTTTTGAAATTCCTTTTTTTTTAAATCTCAAGTACTTACACAGGGTGTCCCAGAAATAGCACCAAAACTTTTCACAGCTGGATTCCAGGCTAGGAACACATAAAAAATGCCAGAAGGTTTGTACCTGTGCGATCCATTGTTTACGATAAAAAGACGAAAAACAAAGTATGACGTCACAGCCACGTTGTGCACATCATCAGCAATATGTGCAAAAAATTACAAAGGCGATTGTTCAATGGGTCCACCTTGCATATCAAAGCAGACTTCAGCTCTCTGTGGAATGGATGACTGCACTCGTCGTTGTGTTCACCAACGTACAAGGAACATGCACACGAGCCATTGAGTTAATTTACTTTGTTCAGTGCTTCTCAAACTTTTAACACTTTCGACCCAGTATTCAATCATAATTTTCAACTCGCCCCCTCCATACAATAACAATATATTGAATTCGATAACACGATACTTTGACGCTAAAGTTTCAATTCGAATTTAACATCTTAAGTGCCACCGGCGTATATAAACGTCTCACTCACCCAAAGCGTAAATTGTCCCGGACGTATATATACGTCTTTCCGAAATGCGATCTATTCTGTTCACTGCCATCCATAAAATTATGCCAAAGGCTTTGGAATATAATTAAAGTTCCTGACAGTGTTTGAGAAGGAATTACTTATTTTAGAGGATTTATTTATTTATTCCCTTTCTTTGTCCCCCGCCCCCTAAAAACTACGTACGCATGCATACGGGCAAAACGGTGGCATTCGGGAGCGAATCGCGTAACTTTCAATCGATAGTTAAGGTATTAATTATAAACCATGTAACTTATCAAGGTAAGTGTTAATTTTTTTTTGCATATTCTTACTGTTACGTCATCAGCGCACTGTAGCACCATCTGTCAAAAATTTGTAAAAGTAGACATAATCAGGCTGTACCCCGACGAAGGCGGGTATAATAAGGCACAAATAAAGTAGGCTTAGCGTTGCGAAAGTTTGATGATTTTTTATTCTTACCATTTTACAGTCCACTCAAATATTGACGAAACACTTACTAATTTTATAAATGCGAAAGTTTGTTTGGATGTTTGGTCGTCTTTCACGCAAAAACAACTGAATGGATTTTAATGAAACTTGATAGTAATATAGCTTATACATAAAAAAACACATATATTATACTTCACATACATTATTTGGACACATACATTATTTGGACACTTCACACAATTACACATACATTATTTGGACACTTCACACAATTTATGAAGATATTGCGTGAAGTGTCCAAAATATAACAATATTTGTCAAGTAAGTATGAAAAAATTCTGCCATCTGCAAGCAATTCTGGAGTGCGCTGAAAATGAGCCTGCCTGCGACAGCATATATCTATCTTTTATTTGTGAAGAAACCCTTTTTGTTTTGTCTACGCAAGGCGCTCGCTTCTAATTTATTCCTGAGTGATCAGTGTAATTCCTATTTTTTATATTACAGAATAAAACTAAGTTTTGAAGGAAGAGGTTGTTTTAAATCTCTCTTTATTTGAATAGCTACTATTGATTTTTTTTCATGTTTAAGCTATTATTTCCAAAATAGTGAACTATACATACAATAAAAATTGATAATTTATTTCTATACACGTTTTTTTATGCACATTTGGTAGTAAGAAATTTATCCTCAGGTTTGAGAAGCGCTGGTGTAGTCACTACGTCTCGATACACCAATTCCTTAAGTTTGTCCCATAGGAAAACAAATCCAGTGATTGTAACAGCCATAGCACTGGACCCACATGTCCAATCTAGCTTCGGGAGTATGTCACTTAGAGCCTTTTATGTACATGCGCACAGAAATGTACCGGAGTCCCGTCATTCTTTCATCATCATTTAACATAATTTTCTCGTAAACTATGGATTGTAAAGTCGTTGTTTTTTTGGGCATTTTTTTATGTACTTCCAACGAAGAATCTGGCTGTGCAGAGTTTGGGTGCTATTTTTGGGTCATTCAGTATTTTGCAAAATATCAGTTTTCTGTGTTCTTTTATTATATCTACATGTATTTAGCTGTGAAAATTATCTTTTTATCAAGAAACTGGTTATGGAAAGTATCACGCAGAACATCTTGTTTCCTTTTATAGGTCTAGACAGTTTTGATTCCTGAATAATTTCTTAGAAATTTTAGATGAAATGAAAATGGAAATTTTCTTTAATAAATATAAAAGTAATGCACGTCTGTGTTAATAACATTTAACCGAATTTCTCTAAATTGGATCATTCCAGGTCGGATTCGAACTGTTACTTGAGCGAGAACATTTTATTTTTTAAAAAAAAAATTTGTACCTTTTTGAAACTTTGGAGACAGATATTACAATATTTAAGTATAAAGAAATTCTTTTTGATCTAAATAATACTAATTCGACTAAGATAAAAAAAATTTAATACAAAAATAGGAGAGAGAAAATTGCATTTCCTTAAAATTTTAAATTACATTTGATAAATATGCATTAATGTGAATTTAAAGCAAATGATCAGCTTTAATATTCTGACTTACCTGAAAGAGGAAATATTTTTGGTATTATCGTTTACTAAATTTCATTTCACTCGTTGAAAATTTTTCTTAAAATATTTTGAAAGATCCTTTTCTGAATAGTTTGTAGTTTAAATTATAAGATGGATAAAAAAAAAAACACCTTTATTAATTTTTCAAAGAGAAAGCAAGAATGTCTATTGTTTAGAGAAGCAATATTTTAAGAGAATTAAATTTATAATTTTTTGAAAGGACTTGTGTATTTGATTATTGCAGATATATAAGGGCCTGATCTTCATAAACATTTTCTGTGTATAAGACAGGAGTTAAAATATAAGAAGAATTGATAACATTAAATGAGTTTATTTATAAGGTGCATTCTGTTCAATACTCAACTTCACAAACTCATTCACAAACTGTAAACTAAGTGCGAAATAAATGATGTGGCTACAAGTGTTTCTCAATTTAAATAAAACATTTATTAAGTATTTACAAGGATGCATAAAAAAGCTTAAATATTATCGCGCACGCTCATAGCCGTCCGTTTCCTCCAAACGCATCTAGAGGAACTCACTTTCCCTCTCTCTTCGGAGCGCTTTTCCTCCCCCTGTTGCCATAAGAGAAAAGAGAAACTACGCTTACACCCCTTCCTAGGGTCAGTCACCCCTTCGCTTCTTGGGTGACTAAGATTTATTAGGNCTCGCCCCTCCTCGGGTCAATCACTCCTTCGCTCTTTGGGTGCTTTCGTAACACATTCATATGTAGTGATTTTAAAAATGTTTTCACTGCAATAAAAATTGATTGATAGAGTATTCATAAATGTTGCACCCTGAAGCAACACAAGGGTCATTGGTGATACATCATGTAAATTTGAACCTCAGTCAAGTCCTAAGAATGTCACTTTACTCGTCAAGAATCAACACTATACAAATGCAAGGACTTTGTACCATGACTGTTGCATCTTGAGCTTTTCTCTTATGTCTTTCACGACATTAGAAGTCGAGCCCACAGTTCTTCAGAAACAATATTGAACACGAGTTTGTGATCATTACCACTCGGCTGTCACGAATACAAAATATTTTAGAGTTCCAGTTGAATATGTCCAAGATTTAAAAAAAAAATAGACTCGTTGTTGAGAAGCTAATTTTGTGATTTTATGTCATATAATTGTTTTTTTTAAAAAAATGCAGTTTTCACCTTTTGACGCCAAATGACTTGAGATGATTTAAAGGGAAATTACTATGACAACATTGCTTAGGTCGGATGGTGATATATGAAGTGTAGTTAAATTAATTGAAATATTTTTAAAATATAACTTTGATTTAATGCATTAAAAGATACGTGAAACTAACACTATTATTTAAATATATCGATTTGCTTAAAACGTAAGCAATTAATCGAATTAGACAACTACTGTTAATCAACAGACGAAAAATGATTTTAATAGTGGGAGAAAGGTACTATATATATTGTCTTGAAACCTTAATTTTTCTACATCAGTTTTCTTTTTACGATACTTCAGTTCAGTAGCGCACACACAAATTTTTCAAGAGGGATGTCCAGGGTCGTAAGTCCACCATTTTGATATCATTCTCCAATACGTCGCCCAACGTATCCTTTTGATTTTTCGATTTTCTGGAACAAAAACAATACAAAATTAATTATTGAATAAATAATTAGCATTAATTGATAAAATTAACTATTAATAACAAATACATAATTAAATTTTACGTAATATATACATAGGATTATAACCAATCGAAAAAAAAATAAAGGGCTATGGGGGGGTGTCCGGACCCCTAGGACACCCCCCTTGTGTGCGCCATTGCTTCAGTTCCCTTCATATTTATATCAGTAAACTTGAAATAGCCTAGACATGTGACTTATAAAGTCACACGGACTTCAGTCATACATAGAACTTTTGGGATTAACCAGGAAGAACCAGCCTCTCTCAACCGTCTTCTAGGACCCTTCATGTGTTAAAATCGTCGCTTTTGGAAGAATGGGAATTGATGCCTCTTTCGCTAATCATCTCCGTTATTAGTAGTGTTAAGACTCGTTGTGATGCTTGTAAGGTGCTTGAGGTGATCCTATTCTTAATTAATCCAACTATAACGGGTTTATCCGCAAACCTTCAACTATGACTCTTGGAGTAAATTTATTTCTTTTTAACTGTAATTTTTATTGAAAACTTTTTCTCGAGGAAGAAGAAGACTTGAAGTATTCAAATGAGTTGTTATATTTAAGCGTGGATTTTTAGGTACGCGAAGTTAGTCGAGAGTTAGGCGACGAGTAGTCTCTAGATGGTCAATTATTGCTAAGTGGAGAATAAGTTTTAAGATTGAGTTTAATGATTACGACCGGAGGTCGTACAACAATTAAGAGAATTACGAGGAATTATACCATTAGAAGTCCAAAGTGTTCCAAGAGTAATTGAAGTAGATTATATTCATATATTAAGTATCCTTTAGATGTGTTATTGTTCTTCTAATTAGTGCCGTTGTACCTTTCGTACCTTTAGGTGTTTGATTTAGGTTAGCGGAATAATAAATCTCAATTTGAAACTGGTAATATGGCATATCTTTACTCAACCCCCCTAACATTAACCACCGCAAGTAGGTTGTTACACAACCAATCTAGCATTGTTATGTATCCTCTTTTTCTACTTAACATATCACCCTAAATTTAACTCATTAGTTTTTTTATTTGTTTTACTTTATATATTTGATTACTCTTGTGTATGTATATACCTATATATGCGTACTAAATTCTTTTGCAGCAAGCTATGATTCCCCCGAGGTATCGGATATTTTATGTTTGTGTGCTTGATTTTGGATACAAACTGTGTGTATCAGTGTATATATTTATATTTCATAAATGTTACAATATAAAGTTTTATAGTACTGGTTTTTAAAGAATACATGCTCGTACTGTCGTATCCATAACTATACTCATAAATTATTATACTACTAAATTTATGACTGCCCGTTTAATTTTTTATCAATTTGAAATGTATTGAATTAATTAGAAAAACGAGTATTATATATATGTATAAATAAGTGCATTTATTACATTTCTTAAGCCTTTTTATAGAATTGTAAATTACTAAAATGTGTTAAAAGAAATTTTTTCTAGTTATTTGCGAACACTTAAAAATTATTTTCATTAATTATTTAAAGGGAAAAGAAGACTAAGCAAATTCACAGAAAACGTTCCACATCACTACTCTAAAAATTAAATTTATAGAATAAAAACGAATAAGCGAATAATGTTCCGCATTATTTAACTTCAAATAACTCGAAGTAGTTTAAGTAACAATACAAAAATTTAAAAAAAAAAATGTATACAAACATTTTCCATCTGCTTACGCATGAGTATTTTTTTTTACATAAAATATTACACTTTTTATCTTAAAAAAAAACTCTAATTGTTGCTGCAAGCGAAAAGAAGAAAAGAAAAAAAAAACATTCTTCCCTTAATTGCTCTTGTTTATATCGTGTGGGAGTACACAAGCAATAATTAACATTTGGCATAGCGGAGTAAAAGTTTTGAAATAAAAATTCATGCCAGATGGAGAACACATGTTTTTTGAATTAAAGTAGGCACCTGAGTTTCCAGAATATTTGTAATTAGATAGGGTTTTAGGTTTAGTGAACAAAATACTTCAATAAGTTAAAAGAAAAAGACTTATTATTATTTTTTTTTCATTTTCAAGATTTGTTTATTTAGTTTTCTTTTTACTGCTTTTATTAGGAATTTTACAAATCTCTTTAGAGGTTATATCAACGATATCCAACCTGCGGCCCACCAAGCCTTTTTAAGTGATCCGGTCATGGTCCATTTCTCTGAGAAATTTACTTATTTAAGAACATTTGTGATATGGTCGTTCTTTGGTGACCATATCTTTGATTGTCAGCGTGAATTAGAGGTGTGGGATTCTCGAAATGAATCGACATTTTAAAATTCTTAATATGACTTTATTAAGAATATATAACTTAAATTTCTAATAAATTAGATAAACTTATATTAAGTGAGAATAAACCAAACACACAGAAATAGTTAAACTGGATCGCGTAACTTAGACCACTTATCTAAATAATTATATTATCCGTCTACTTTCAATTCTGATAATATTACAAGTCCTAATATTAAATAATCAGTCCTACCTTAATTCAAACTAACCTTCTATCACGGTACGAAGCCCCAGGGCGCGCGTGCAATGGTATGCACCTTGTAGTAATGGCTCGATATCTCGGTAACTTTATGAAGGCTGTCACAATTCACACTCGTATCTCTTCCTAACATAACTTTCCCCTAAATTGCCATTCTGCTTACTGAAACTTCTGTTCTTTTAAAAGCTATCTTATTTGCATTTCACAATTGCATTTCACTTCTTGGATTTGGGTTGGAAAATCTTGGCCATCAAAGAACCCAGAGGTTATGTTACAGAAAAGACGCGTGAGCCCGTCACACATTGAATTAAAAATTTGGTGGGAATTTCTTCGTCAAAAAATCAAATATATCAATTTTGCTTTTTTGTTGTCGCTGTCGTAGGGCAAAGCGTAGTTG
>BMAV01009672.1:166889-189285 GCA_019973955.1 Trichonephila inaurata madagascariensis
AAAAAAAATAAGTAATTAAAGTTGTCTATAAACAATTTAATTATTTATAGAAATATATATTTTTCAAATTTAATTAGATTTTTAATAGGTACCCGTCATTTTCACATGAGAATCATTTCATTTTTTTGTGGAAAGGAATCTTTTTTTTTGTACAGCACAAAATAAGCAAGCATGTTTCCTATTTATAAAAATACTATTCATTCATATTTTCAGAAATTCTGTTTTAAAGTTTTCTCCATACTTTAAAACATATATTTTTTGCATTTTATATTATTCATATATATTATATTTTATAAAAATACATAATGATGTTGACGACAAAGGTTTATAATATTTCTAAGGTACTTATTTAAACGAAGACTTTGTAAACTCATACAAAAAGTATGAATGCACTTTATTTTGCAAAGAATAACATATTTGCTAATGCTGAATATTTTAAAAACAATTTAAATTATATACATAAAAACATTTCGTGACTTGATCCACTAAAGTATTCTTTTTTAAGTATATTTACTATTCCTTTCTGAAATCAATAAATTTGTTTTGACGGTGGAGACAATTAAAACTCGAAAAATATTAGAAGTTTTATTTGCACAAGTATAAGATGCAAAAACATTGTTATAAAAATAAGCACAGTTTCTTTGAGTGAATTAATTTTGCTAAAAAAAAAGAAAATTCACAACGGTATTACAGTTTTGTTGTCATCTTGTAGCAAAAAGGTTTTAATATTAATGCAAATTTTAAGCAAGTACGTGAACGCATATGTGTATTTAAATTGATTTACAATTTTCTCAATTCACTCACAAAGGAAAATATTTTAAAAAGGATAGAAAATTTCACATGAATATTATATTTTTTTAAAAAGAATAATTTTTTTTCACAAATTGTAATAACAATGCTGATTTTATTTATGTAATCCAGTTAGAAATTTTTGAAATCAAGTGTGAGTGTTTTAATTTGCAATGAAAGAGATATATATTGAGTTAAACTTAATTTTAAAGCTTCTGTTTTTCAAATTTCCATCACAAAATATTATATAATTAATTTGATTAGTCTAGTACTTAAAATATGTAATTATTTATTATTTCTTTTAACTTGTGCAAGCAAACTAAAAAACAACGATGCAAGTAAAAAATATAATGTTTGTAATATATTTTGATGGAAATATTTTGTTTAATAATTTCTTTAAGAGTTGTATAATAGGTATTGGCAATGGACCACTTATTTTTAATGATTAATTTTTAACCTGAATTCAAACCAATTTTTTAAAATTTAAATATTGCACGATGTGAGCTCTCTCAGTCCTAGTTGAGTTAAATGTGCAAAAGTAAACATTATTACAAACATTTAAAATTTTTTTAGAATTGTGACTCGAACTGTTTTGATGCATTTACCTTCAAAATGAATCTCGTAAGCAGAAAAGAATGAACTGTACTATGACTCGAATTACTCAAATAAATATCTTGTGTTATACCAATAAATTGACTTAAAGAAAAAAAATATCTTGTAACAGGTTATTGAATAATTCCTACGATATTCCTTGTGTATCACAAGACACATTGCGCAATATCAAAAAGACACATGCAAGAAAAAGTTCTACATGCCATTTATTAATCATCTAAGGACAATAAAACTACAATAACTTGAATAAAATATGACAGTTTTGCCGGAAAATATCATTCTTCTAATGTTACAAAAAGTGTCTGTGATTTATGTTCATTACTTAAATTAAATTATGAACACATTATTAAATCAATTTATTTATGGAAAATTGAAAAGTCCTTAAAAAGTAGGTAAGTATATTTTTTCTTAGTTAAATTATTCTTTCAAATTACAGTTTTTATCGTGTACAGTAAAAATAATTATGGAAAGATTATAAGGGTGACTCAGTCACCCCACGTGACTACGAACGTTAGTATTGAGTGCGTGATTGGTCTTCCGAGTTAGGGTGTCAACTTACTTGGACAAAAGAAAACTCAAGTTAAAGAGGCCAGTCCTAGTAGATAACCCTTTGTTACAAATTGAAATATTTTTTGTCTGAATATTGGTGTGATTGGAGAAAAATGTCCAAAGAAACTGTGCAAAATCCCGATAAAAAAAAGATTTAAGTTTGTGAAGGATAATCCTTATATGTTTCGTAGAGCAATTAAATTTTTAACATTTTCTTGTGCAACTCTAAAAGTATATATATAGGGCTTTTGTGAACGGATTTTTTTCGAAGGCATATCCAGATTAGTATCACAGATGTATGAATCTAAAACCCTAAAGAAGGTGAATTATTCCGGATGAGCCAAAATTTCGATTAATCTTTGAAATTTAATATAAAAAAAAGGATTAAATGATGATTAAGAAGTACGGTTTACAAGAAAGGGAGCACAAAATTCGGATTTTATTAGTGGCTTAAACATTATAATTAAAAGTATCACCGGTAGAGAGAGCTGACACTCCAAAGCACAATGTGCAGGACAACAGTACACACGTTCCACTTATTTATTAACCTTTGCTCCATAAGACTTTTTCAGAAAATTGCCCGACACAACAGAGACGGCTCACAACGCTCGTTACAACTGAATGCAACATATCTGATTGGAATGAAAAAACCTTACGACAGATAGAATCTTTGAGTTCGGACAGTGTTGACGGAGATAAATGGTAAATAAATGGTTTCAAATAGCAATACAACCAGAAGTCGACCGAAGTGAGGTCGGCTGAACATGGAGGTCAAGCGATCTTGCAACTCGACCAATCACTCTGTCCTCATCAAAGGTAGTTAAAATGAGTCATTTTACTGGATTTGCATAATATGCAGGTGCATTATTCTGCAGGAAGCTTTTTGCAGATAAGACACCTCTTAGATTTAATGTGGGTACGACTAAAAATATTTTTGCTGCAAAAGAGACAAAGAAATCGACTTCCTTGTTAGCTCTTTATTGTAAAATGCCCTTCTTTATCATCATTTCCCCCGTTTTTCATGAATTTTTGAAATTTTAACGAACTTTTATCTCACCAGCCTTTTGGAAGTCATTTATTTTCTAGGATTGGAATACTTTCTAAATTTAATTAAATAAATATAATGGTGCACAATTAGAAGGTTAATATTTTTGAGACTGCATCTTCATAATACTGCAGAATTATTAGAATAATTTCGAAGCTATTTGATCATGACCTTCATTGTTGAAGTTTACTTAGTCGAATTGTGACGGCTTCCAAAAAGAAGTCCTCTTAGGAAATCTTTGGTCTTTCAAAACTATTTTATTCGCAACGAACCCTCTGAAGAGAAAAACATGATTATTTAAATTTGGTCTGCTATCGAGAGAGAAAGTGAGGGAGATAAGACAGATTGCTAGTGACCAGGTATTAATAAAATTTATAGTGTAATTCAGATATTTGATAATTGTAATAAATAAAGTGATGATTGGTCACTAGAGTATAAATATAGTTTAGATAGCTAGAGAAGCAGATTTGAACCCGATGTAAGTGCTTTAGTATTTAAAGGCTTCTCATACTTCACGTACCTCGTTATTTATCCACATATTGCTTAGATTGGGTGCATCTCTTATTTAAGATTACTTGAACTTGTGTTGTTGATTGTGTGTCAAATAAATAGAGTATTTTTGGACATGGCTAGTCTTCCTTCCCTTCCTCCCACATCTCTAGGTGTGTACGAGAGAATCTCACGGAATGACAACACATTTTTGTTCCACCAATTATCACTACACAAAAACAATAAACATTGTTGCATTTTAAATTCAAATGTGCCTCAAAATTTTCTCATTGCGGGAGGGCATGTACATACACTCTATATAAAAAAAACGACGCACCAAGAAGGAGTTGCCCGATTGTAATGAAATTTTGTATGCAAAGGCATTTGTACCGAACGTGCAAATGATTAAAATTTGGTGTCCAATGAATAAATAGCGAGAGCTACAGCGCATCGGAGCTGCGCACTCAGCAGGTGTTTATAAGAAGCGATTCTCAGTCTGATGGTAAAAATTTCTCTTCCATTGCAATTTAGGGTACCTTTCAATGACTAAAAAAAAATGCCTCGCGGAGGGATTCGAGCTCATTACGAGCAACTGTCAGAGTTTGAAAGAGGTCGTATCATTGAACTGAAAGAGGCAAATTGGGCAAATCGGAGAATCACTCGTCATATGGGTCGAAGCGATGTGACCATTAGAAGATGCTGGCAAGAATGGGTGGAAAAGGGCAAATTTCAGCGTCATGATGGTAGCAGTCGACCTAGGGCTACAGCAGATTGGGAGGACAGATTGATTGTCAGATCAACTGTCACAGCGTCTGATTCATTGTTATCACCCATCAAACGCACCACACGCACACGAGTGTCCACCATGACCATTCACAGACGGCTGATAGAGCAAAATTTAAGCTCGTACCGACGGTTACGCCACCTGCCATTTACGCCTGCACTTTATGGAGCCAGATTACAGTGATACTTGGCTCAATCAGATTGGAATCATGCTGACTGGGGACCTATAGTGTTTAACGACGAATCCCGCTTTCAACTGTGTCCTGACGATCATCGAAGGCGTGTCTGGTGAAACCCATGGCAGCATGCCAATCCTGCTTTCCCTATTGCACGCCACACAGACCCTCAACCGGGAATTATTGTCTGGGGCACCATTTCTTTTGACAGCCGGACCTCTTTGGTCGTCATTAGAGCACACTTACAGCACAGCGGTACGTCGATGACATTCTGAGAACTGTTTTGCTGCCGTTCTTTTAGCAGCACCTAGCCACATTTTTCAGTCAGACCACATACGGTACGTGTTGCTATGAACTGTCTTACAACTTGTCAAACACTTCCTTGGTTAGCCAGATCACCAGATCTCTCTCCAATCGAGAAGGTCTAGGATATGATGGGAAGGCGACTGCATCTAACAGGGAATGTTCATGACCTGGCCCGACAGTTGGAGAAAATTGGTCAAGAAATACCGCAGGAGACCACCAGGGTGCTTTATCACTCTATTGCACATCGTGTGACAGCTTGCATCCAGGCTAGAGGTGGGTCAACACCTTATTGAGCTCGTTAATTTGTAACTATGTAACTCTGAAGTAAACCAATCAATTTTTCTGAAATTTGAATCACTTTTTATTCTGTGCATAATATTTCTACCCACAAATTGTTGTGTCAGTTGGACGACTCATTCTTGGTGCTTCGTTTTTTTTTTTGTTTTTTTTTGTTATAGAGTGTATATATATAAAGATAGAGATAAGAGACACAGACAAGGAAAGAGAGAGAGAGAGAGAAAAGAGACCGAAAAAGAAAGAGAGACAGTGAGAAAGAGAGAGGAGAGAGGCTATGAGAAAAGAGACGTAAGAATCTAGAAATTTTTATACAATGTTACACATTAGTTTCCAGATAGGAAGCCAGGTGCAAAAATTTATTTTTTTTAAATGGATCATTATTAGTAGTTTTATAGAATACTAATTAAATTTTCTTCTAAGCGTTTCTTTTGTGATCGTTATCAATATTTCCAAACATACATAGATCAGAATTTTTACATTTTAGTGTTGTAGTAAGAAAAAAATATTATACAATATGCGTATTATAATTAATGGAGAAAAATAATACATTTTAATTGAATATCAGAGAATCCACAGAGTCGAATCAAAACTATCAGATATCATTTATTGAATATTTTTTTCTATCTTTTTAGCTGAACATTGCATATTGAAATATGCAAACTATTCAATTCCTATTATTTTAAATTTTTCGACTTTTCATAAGTACCTGAATAACTATTTCAACAAAGTTTTAGGGTATAAAAATGAAATTTATATGACAGATGTAAATAAAACTTCCAGTATCTGCGTTTGTAATATTCGAATACATTTTTAACTAGAAATTTAACATTTAGAAATAACCTCTTTTCAAATACGTTTACAAAATGAAAAAGAAAAGATCTTGATTGATAATGCTCTAATTAAAAATCACATCCAATACATTATAATTTTTAAAATACCAAATCAAATTCGGCTCTATAAAATGTCACGATACTTTATTAAACAAAAATAGTGCCTGTTTATCAATATTTTAACTTAAACTGACATTAGATTTAATTAAATATTTTGTTATTCTGAAGAGAAAATTTATATTGTCTGTTCAATATTTATGTGTAAAAAAATATATTTTAATTCGTAGGAAATTCGTAAGATTTGATTAAATATATTCTTGGAATTTGCTTCTCAAAAAATGATTCACTTGATAAAGCAGACAGTGTACGAGTGTATGATTGCAATTAAAAATGTCCTATATGGAATCGTGAAATTAATATAGGTGAACTAATTTAATTCTCATTTAAAGAGAAACAATGTATAAAACAGTATTAACAATAATATAAAAAGAAAATTTCTAGAAATCATTTTATTCAGTTTGCAGTTATAACTTATGGAATGTTAGAGGGATGTGTGAAATTATAATTTCTTTCCTCCTTTGTTAGAGAAATTTAATAAAAAAAATATTAGTAAGTGATTTCCTAGAGCTTACAAGCATAAAAAATTTTATTTACTTGTGGTGTTGATATCTATCTAATCATATTGGGCCACAATGCTCTAGGGATCATGGTCACGGAGTTGTGCCCAGCATGTCATGAGTTCGATCCCTGTACAACTGAAGACCCGGCGTTTGAAAGTGCTGATTCATGTTAAATCTGTCGAGGATAGAGATCCTCCTATTAAAGTTCAGACGGGGGTACTAACTCATGAGTCATCCTTGTCACATGGCCAAGGTTCAACATTAAGAGGTCCGCCGTCAATGCAACCCTGCTGTTACTTTAGGGCAGGGGTGGCGAACTTTTTTGGATCAACGTGCCATTTTTTCTGAGAAAGGTGTTTAATGAGGCACAGACATGCCGTCAAATAATTTTGACTTGTGATTATTGGAAAAATAACAAAACTAAATACTAACAACACAAAACTCTGTTTACTATGAAAAAATACCTTTTGCACTGTATAGTTATAAATGTTTTAGTTATATGTGTGTAATTCTCATTAAAGTAACATTAGTGTGACTTCTATTGTTGCAAATTGTGTGTGGATGACAAATATCTTATATAAGGATTGCAAGATGTTACTTTTTGTAGAATACATGCTGAACTTGAGTCGTCTGCCAAACGGTTTCTAAGCAATTAATTATTTTTACTGTGGTTCACTCTTTTTGATAAGAGGGTTTGTGATTTGTTTCAAAATACCATTTTGCAAACGATGTTCTGCATACCATATTCCAGAACATAAAACACATACCGCTTTGTCGCCTTAACTAATGGTGCCATGTTTCTCGGTCCACCAACTTTGAAATTCTCTGTTACGCTTACTATCTTGCCCTTTTTGTTCATTTGCTGAACTAGCCATGTTAAGTAACAGTTTAAAATTGTAACTATAACACAGATAAACTTTAAAATACAGTTGTTTTAATAAAATTGACTATGCAATGCGTAGACAAATTTTACATCATAAGCAATTGTAGTCTTACAACGTAACTAAGGCGAGACAATAATAAACGAGTGTGCTCCTCACGTCCAATCACTCTGTGTTGTTTGTAATACTTCATAGTGAATTTTGAAATAAAATGCAAACCATTTTGATCACTGGCGTGCCAAAAATATTGAGTCGCGTACCATTAATGACACGCGTGCCACTGGTTCGCCATCCCTGCTTTATGGTGTCACGTTACTAAGCAATCACTTACTCCCTAAACCAGAGAAATGGATCAGGACATCGTAAATAAACCCATAGAGTTTTTTATAAGGTCGCCAAGTCGCCAAATATGATGCCAACTAGATTGAAACATTTTTTTTTGTACCTGTTAATCATTGGAGACAATGGTGCTTTTCTCATGTGGGAACACATCAAATACAAATTAATAGAACTACACATGTAATTTAAAGTTTTACAATTTGAGAAAAGGGCATGGACAGTTGTATAATTTTTACGTTAGGGGTTGGTCTGCCATTAGGTAGGCAGGGTGCAGCCTCTTAGTTATAATAAAATGAAAATGACTAAAAAAGACAAATATATGATATTATGTAAATTTCATTAAAATATCTTCAATTTTGCTCTGCCTGAAGGAAAAAAAAGCATACAATATTACCTTGATTTATAAATAAAATGTAAATTAATTCACCTAGATTTAAATTCTACTACTTTTTCAAAAAAAAATAAGAAATTCATCAATTTATGTGGCTTTTTAAAAGTGTCTTGAAAGAATAATTTTTTCATACTCATAAGGATAATATTTATGATCACTTGTTCTTACTCTTAAATACCTTTTCAAACAGGAGGGATGAGTAAAAATCCTAAAATGAGCAGTTTAAGTCTCTTCTAACCCTATCCATTTCAACCTCCATTTAAGAAGACAATTTTCATATGAATTATTTAGAAAGACGAGGATCACAAAAAAATTATAAAACAAATTACATAATTAATATAAAAAAGAAAATAATAAAAAACAATTTGCAATCTAAAAAACAAACAAAATAACTAGAAATCCAAATTAAAAATTATCCAAAATGTAAATAAAATGCAATTAGAACTTCAGCAAAAATCGATCGACTAATACAGTGATAAAAATGATCAAGCTATGCGAACATTTTAGTTTCCATATCACATAATATAAGGCGTTGAAAGTTTTGGTGCATTTGAGCTGTCTTGAACCACTATTTAACAGTAGAACGTCCGGGATCTCGATTATCCTTAAACGCCCATTGGTGTCTTTTCGACACCGTGATATAAAACATATAAAAAAATTGCAATAAGTAAATAATTTCTGGACTACTGTTCAGTAGGGTTTAGTTTTAAGACATTTTAATGTTATTTCCTTAAATTATTCTAAATTATGAGACCAGTTATACCACAGAAAACTGTAACAAAACAAGTTACTTAATCTTGTAAAATGGAATAAAACAATAATTTTGATAAAATATTAGTATAAAAAGCAAAATCTTAATATTTGTCAGTATGTGAGTATTTCATCATTACTTATCGTTTTTATGTATAATGTTTTGTACATACCTCATTTGCAATGGATACAGTGATATTGAATTTTTTCTGTACATTTTTCGCAATCCATTTTCATGCAAGAGACACACATTTTTTAGTTGTATTTTCCGTTACACTCTTTAATTTCGCAATTTTTGAGTTTCAGTGAATTTTGTGATTCTTTTAAATGCAGTATTAACTTGATTTTTTAAATTCCTTGTTCTTAGGTAATTTGAACGCAATAGCAGATAAGCATATGTTATGTAACGAAACACTTACACCAGTGCTTCTCAAATTTCTATATTGGTGACCCAACTTTCAATCATAATTTTCCTGGCGCCCCCCCCCCTTCACACAATAACAATGTATTGAATGCAATAATAATGTACTTTGACCTTAAAACAACAACAGGATTTTAATCATAAAACATATAAATTATCAAGAGAAGAATTAAATTTTGTATATGACAAGCCTATGCGAATCCCTAGTAATTATTAAACTTGTTCTTAACTTAGTATTGAGATATTAGTTATAAAATTTATTGCTAAGTACTAATACTTTATAAGTATATTATATAAATGTAGATGTGTATTTTATTTTTCATTATATCAGAATGTATTTTGTTTTGCTACCTTTCAGTAAATTTGTAATATTTTAAATGTTTTATTTTCGACATGCTCGAGCCCGTCTCGTAGGTTTATCACACCCCCTTAGGGGAGCGCACCCCACAGTTTGAGAAACGCTGACTTACACACAACGATTTTAGTATAATTGGCTCATTTCCGTAGTGAACCCAATAACACTGCATTCAAGGTAAAAAAAAAAATGTGCGGTATTACTTCTGGAAGTATATTTTACTAATAGTATCTACTTATTGTTAGTAAACTAACTTTTGCTGAAAGACAGCTATTTATAATGATAAAGTGCCTTGGTGTAATCACCAAGGAAAATGATTAAAAGTCACGAAATATTTTCAAAATCCTTACAAAAATGCGAAAAGGAGAAGAAACTAAACAGGCTCCGGTGTCCAATCGACACGGAAGGATGTTCTAGTGTTGATCCCGCAATAATAAAGCATAAAAATATCGAGTTGAGTAATATGTAATCTTCAAAAATAAACATCGCTTAACATAATCAACATTGACACTTTGTAGAATTTTATAAAGTGAATCAATGCTTCTGAAGTATTCACATTTGGTGAATCTCATCTTAAGATTGATGATAATTAAGCAAACTCGTGTTTAGTAAAGAACGAGTGTAAATTTTTCTGATAAACTTAACGATTTATTTCCTCTTTATCTGTGCCAGTGACTTAGTTTTAAAAAAGTAACACATGTTCAACTTGAGTTAACACTTAATTATCTGGTCAGAAGAGAGATAATAAAAATCAAGACTGTTTGTTATTTGGACACAATGTTTTAAGCAAGAGCATTGTTACTTACGTGTTTTACAAGGATTTATAAATCTTTTAAATAAAAATATGGACCTGTAGTTGCTCCTAACTAATGTAGTTCTGACCTGAATTAGACTTCGAGTGAGAGATACCAACTTTGTCCTATCAAATGTTGCTTTTCTAGAAAAGAATATTTTGTCCTTGAAAGTTGGTACCTTTCGTGATCTAAGTAGTAAAGACAAAGAAAGATTATTCACGTAATTAGACTAACTTTTAATCAAAGAAAAGGAAACACATGCAGAGTAAAAAATATTACACGTGGGGAAGGAAGCCATCGTTGAATTCTAATTATATACAAACTAACGCAATGTAAAAATGTGCGTTTTGTCGTTTCTTTTGTAATTGTCTCTCTCTATTTTTGCTTTTTCGGTTCTTTTGAGGAAGTTTTAATTAAATCATGAATAGTTATTAATGATACTGAAGCGGGACTCTAAAAGCATGATGTACACGTGAAAAAATATCCCCCCTCTTTTCTTAGAATATAGAAAAAAGTGAACAAAAATGAAAAAAAAAATTATGAATTATAATTATTACTCTGCAAGCTATTGTAATATAATTTTTGAGATGAAAAAGTGAAAGCCTTGTTTTTGCCTAGATTTAATCTTCACATGTGGAAGGTTTGTGTTTCAGTGCTAATGCAATGCTATTTTTAGAGTTTCTTTTGATGTGACATGCGAAGAAAATTTTATTTGTAGCATTTTTTTTTTTTTAAGTTTGACATTTATCTTCACAAGAATTTGACACAGCAAAATGAAAAATAATTTGAAAATTTGATAACAAATTTCTGTTTGTTTTTTTGTTGTATCATTTTGAAAGGAAGACTATTTATGTTCTACCTTCTGCAATGATCATTTCATTAAAATTGAAAATTTTTCCAGTTATTTTCTCAGTTCTGAAAAAAAATTAACTGCTTTTTAATGTAATTCCTAAAAATAACTATATTCAATTTCCTTTTGTTGTTGTTGTTACCAATGCACCTGATCGGCAAAGGCCAGATCGAGGCCTATGAAATTCCTCATGGCAAAAGGCTAAGTGACGTCTGTCGTAGCTTTGAGTACCATACAGGTGACAGTAAGATTTGGCTCGGTCCACCCCAATTTAGAGGGAGTGTTCAGAGGTATCCCACCTCTCTTCCCCTTCCACCAACCACACGAGAGGACTTGCGGCTCGATGGCTATTTAGAGTACCCCCATGCCGCGAAGGTACTATACATTTACAAACACCCATGTCTTCTCCGGGATTCGAACCCAGTCCCTACGACACAGCATTCACCGTCGCTAACCACTATACCGGATGGGTGACTAATTACCTTTTTAATCCATTTAGCATTTATTAAAGTCTGTATCTTCCCAACAATGCTAAATTTTTTTCCTATTCTAACATAAACAAGAGCAATGGATATTCATCCTATGATAATTTTATCTCCACCCGGAAGGTCCCAGGTGTAAGAAAAGTCAGGGAAGAAGCAGAAATTGTTTTAAAAATAATTATTTTTAATTAGTATTTATTACTTTATGAGCAATTTATAACTAAACCTTGAGAGCAATTTTGATCTAAGCCTTTATCTAATTCAATTCCTACTATTAGCTCACACTCTCTATATATTTATTTATTTATTTATCTTGGTGGAATTTTTCAATTGTTAATAAAATACATTTTAAAGCACTCAATTCGGCTGAAATTTTATATATATGATTATATTGGAGGACAATACAATAATTTAATTATAATTAATAAAAATTAATTGATTAAAACTAATTATTTATAGAATTACAAATACACACAACCACGTTGGCATCATTTTTGGCGACTTGTGTCAAAACTTGAAAAGTTTTTTTTCTCACGTTTTAAAGCATTCAGTTGAACTTAAATTTTATATACACAATTGTTTTGGATGACAATACGATATTTTAATGATAATTTATAAAAATTCATTATCACCACTTAATGTTGGGATTCTGTCATATATATATGCATATTTATATTAATTATAACTATTTAATAAAAGGTAGTTAAAATAAAATTTTTCTTTGTTGATCTAAGTAGGAATTGACTTAAATTTTTTTTTTTTTTTATATTACTTGTTTATAAGAGTATTCAAATTACTTATGTTTTAAATAAAAGCTTGCTTACATATAATGCTTATTCTTATGAAAAACAATGCATCATATATGTATTTTAAATTACTTGCTTCATAAAACTATATTGTTTTTGAGATGATCAGCATATAATCTCTAGTATTTAAAGGTTGAGTTTTTGGTGGCAAAAATTTAGCAAATTTAACAAACTCGCTGATAGTGAAATCTTTTCCGAAATTTTTTTTCAGATTTTTTCTCGAGGACTGAATGATAATATTGAAACACGGGAGTCTAATAGATAAGATCAAGAGTTTCATGGCTGGAAATCCCTTAGGGTCGGCTTATCTTCTTTAAGAAAGCTTCGGATTTGTGACCCCGAGGTTCCCAAATTATTTTTTGCTTTTTCCTGTGGAACTTACTGCTCTTGGCAAATACTGCACAGACGCTCCCAGGATGCCTTAGTCCTTTTCTCTATATTTAACCATTATCTTTTAAGTTACCCTTTCTTTTTCGTACTATAAATTTTAGTTAGGAATAAACATATACATTTTTCGAGGGTATAATGCAATTTCGTTGTAAAACCATTTACCGTGTATTGATTTTATATCTAAAACTCTCAAAATAAGATTTATTTTTCGAGTTCGTACAATTCGTTCAATTTAAATTCCAGTACTTAGATCTTAAACAATTGTTTTACAAGAGATTACAACATATTCCTTAAAATTAAAACATTTAAAATCTATTCAGAATGTTTCGGAAAAAATAATTTTAACTATCTGAAATAATTTATTCCTTAAATTAAATATATACCTTTTAAAATGAATTATTTCATTAAAAATATACATATTAAAGCATACATAAAATATAATTTTAAAAAATGCCTAAAATCTAAAAAAATTCTAAATTTCTCAAATAAGATATTCAATTTAAATCCGGTTGAAAGAACGAAATATATCATAAAGATCTACAAACTTTTGACTGTTAAAATATAGCAATTTTTTTTAAATACTATAAGCGTATGTTAGAAGAAAGCATCAAAGTCTGCAACGTTAGGCATGGCATGGGGTTTCAGGATCTTGTCTGCATGCATTTGAGCCGTCAAATTGCCATTCCGCATGATATGCAGTTCATTATGTTCACCTATGTCGATTCTAGCCCATACCTTTAAACCACTCCATCCGAAATGGGATCTTTCCTGTACGAATATAGTGTTAATTTAAGTCCCCTTTCTCAGCTTACCAAAATACGTCTGATGTCAAACTCTAAACTGAATCGGGACTCGTCCATAAATTGCACTTATTACTACTCATTTTCTATCGGATCTCGAAGTTTAGCAGCTCATTTTCTTCTGGTTACGCATGTCTTGTGGTCAATAAAATACACACCTTTGGCCTACATACATACAGACCACCCGCATGAAGTCTGTTTCGGGTTGTTTGGCTTGAAACTTTTCATTCTGTTGACAAAAGAAATTGTTTTTGATTCGGATTCACATTGGCTAATCTGCCTTGATGAGTTGTTAACAGGATATATCAATCATGATTTGCTGTTGAAGCATGCGAATGATCTTGTTCCGATCAAGGTCGAACATGCCTAAATTATTGGAAATGGATTCCACAATCTTGCAATCACACTTCTTGCCAACTCAACTGCATTCGCTACAGTTCTTTTTGTTTCTCAAAGTTACACAGTCTCCATATAATACATCAAGCCATGGATTCCGACAAATTACGTTGTCGAGACATTTTGTAGTCACTTTTCTCAGAACAACAGCAAAAAAGTTGAATTTTTTAACTGAGACAACGAAAAACAACATCTTCTACGAAACCACAATTTCTGCACTTATATCCTTTTTCTCGTTTTGCGACAGCATGAAAATTGATTTAAGTATGAAGTATTTCTATTCCATTTTCTACTACACTTTAGGTAATGGATGTTTTGTTCTACGTTAGTTACCAGAAGAAAAAAAATTACGTAATTTCTTTTAATCCATGTGCTTACCTAATGTTTCCTCAGCAGTGTATATTTAAGTTAAATATAAGTTACACGTCAGTTTTTTTTAAGGGGGAAATCTTGATCAAATACAACCTTTACTCCAATAAAATAAACAAATTTTAAACAAAAACATTAATCTGAAAAACTCTTGTCAATGAATTATAAAAAAAATATTTTTTAAATCTAAGATACTCATTTTATTTTGCAATTTTAATGCAGCAACCATATAATTAAATTTGCAGTTTTAAAAAGTATGCACTTCAAACGTTTTCCTAAAAGTATATTATTACAGAAATTATTAGTTACTTTTGATTGCAAGGAAATATTCTGGATCATACAGAGGCAAATTAAAAAAAATCAGAGTTTAAATTTATTTTCTTTTATCTGAGGAGATTAAACTGATATCTTACATTTAATGAATTAGCGTTGAAAACTAAATCGGATTAAAACATTTAAAACAGAACGGATTATGGTTGAGCCAATGTTAGAAAAATTCCTTGCTTTTAATTTCTTTAGAAACATGTTCTCAGAAAAGTAAAAAGTAAATTAAAAAGGGGAAGGATAAGTATTTAAGTATATAAATTAGATGTTTTAAAATATATTTCACTTTTAATTTCTGTTTCTGTGCTTTAAAAATATTCTTTGTACTTGAAATGATTTTTTTTTCTTTATCTCTAATATTTTCTTCCAAACGATTTGATGCGTGGAATTTTTTTTTGAGAAAATATTTCGTCAAATGAAAGAATTAAATGGAATAATAATGAGAAAGAGAAAACGTTAAAATTACGTAATACGATTTAGAAAAAAAAAACGTTTTAGAAAATAAATGGTTAATTATTTTTATTTCTTTGAACTTATATTATCGTTTTTTGATCTCTTATTTTACCAGAACTGATCCTTGCTCTTTATTAATTGTTTTATTTTTGCAATAAAATGAAAATAATTCTTTTTTACCGGATATATTTTTCCTTCTGAAATTATCCAATTGGTGTTTTTATGAAATATTTCTTCGAATGCAAACTGATAAAAGTGTTCTCATTTTGAAACAGTATCAAATACTAATTATTATCTAGGATTAAGTTTTGCCTAAAAAAATAATTAATGAAATTAATAATAAAAGAAGAAACACTGTGAAAAATTCTCAATGCATCTCATGAATCTGTTAAAATCTTAAGACGTTAGATTTCACTCTAAATATAGTATGTCCGAAAAATATAGCTACACTTTCAAAAATGAATTAGAGATAAGTAAACAAAGATTTTCTCTTATGGTTCCTTATGTTCCATAAAAAAGTGATTGAAGTTTCTATGTAATGAAATGTGAACTACGTCCACTTTTTGCAACATTCTCGTTTCAAAGTGGCTTCATCGCAAGAACAAGAGCAAGCTGTATCAGGGTTTATAGAAATGCATGCAACGACAGCATTAATTTTCGACAAATTATAAATGAAGTCCACCTTTAAGATACGTAATTTATAAATGGCAGATTTATGATGATGTGTAGCGTATTTCAAAAATCAAATCTGGCCGTCGTTACATAAGCTGAGATTATGTTACTCATATAGACTTGGTGTGTTGTGCGCGACTATGGTACCCATTCGAAATCGTTCTATAACAAAATACAAAACAAATTAGTATTTTCCTTATGGAACATTAAAATCCACAAATGAATATATTTGTTTGTTTATTTGTGTAATTCAAATATAAACGTGCACCCATACATTTCAGACACTCGGTACTTCTTTTATTAAAAATTTAAATTTGTTAAACACTTCTGCCTAAATTTTGAATTTTTTCACTCTCTATCATTTTGTAATTAAAAGAAATAAGAAAATTTAATAATTTTGAAAACATGTACAGGGTGTCCCCGAACGGTAGGGGGGGGGGGGGTACAAACTCGGATGGGGGGTAGAGAACATCCTGAGGAGCCATAATTTTATAGGAAGGCATGGGCGGAAACGTAACCCTAAGGAGATAAAGAGACACAAAGTCAGTAAGGTTACAACGCAGACTATAGTGCAAAACGCCGTATTACACACACAATACAATAATAGATAAGAAGTATGACAAAAAATCATAACAGGATGTGTTCGAAATTGCTGCCATTGGCATGTATCCACTCAAGACACCGACGTGACATGAATTGGTGGACATGTTCGAAAATACCGGGCGTTTCACTGATTTCAGTAGCAGCAATCGTGCAGATTAGGTTACTAGGTCCATTTCAGAATTGATGACTCTTAAAGATCAGTATTCCGCCGGGTTCAGATGCACCTCAATGAACGTTTGATGATTAGGTTGCCACCTCATTAGATATCTTTCCCCATACAACAAACAGTAGAACGTCCATTTCCGTTTGCTAGGCCGTAGATGAAGTAGATATCCACCAACTCGGCGTTCGTGTAACAATTCATGTTAATCGCACGCTGTTGATGTCCGAAATGAGAAATACACACGTGCTTACCTATTTAAAATATATAAATTTTCAACTAAATAAACACTTTTTTACTTAAAATGGGGTTTTTTACTTAAATTTAAAAATAATTTTGGATATATTAGGAATTTTGAGTGAAATTTTAGTGAAAAATTGCAGTTACGGTAAGGCTTGTATTGAAAATTCTAATTAATATATTTGAATAATATACATACAGGACATAAATAACATCATTATCTGTAATTAGAACTATAAGAGTTTTAATACCTTAGAAAGTGTTTGAAATATGCCATTTTTTATGCAAGAACTCAATTTTTTACAAGAAACTGTTATTTTCTCACAAAAAGTGCAATAAAATACATAAATATATACACAGAGATTAGATAATAGTTTAGACTGCAGATAAAACTATATGTAACAATTTTTGAAAATTTCAATTCAATATCTTAAAAAGAAAATCTGTAGTGAACTTTACTATGAAGCAAAAAGTTGAAAAACATAGTTTCTCAGAAGATGCATTTAAAGATTTTAATACAGTATAAGAAATTTTCTACTAATTGTACATTTTTTAAATTCACCATGTTTATAGGTCAAGACCTCTTTTGCTTCATGTTGAGCTAGTTTGGACTTTTTTTTAAACCTTTTGCTATTTTCTGGAGAGTTTTAGAGACTATAACAATTGTCGTTTTTAGGGAAATTTTGATGAAAAATTGCAGTTACACAAAATTCTAATAAATTTACTGGAATAATATTTATACAGTACGTGAATAACATCTTTATAAGTGATAGAAATTAAAAGATGTATAATACTTTTAAAAGTTTTTTAAATATGCCATATTTTAAGCAAAAAAAACACGATTTTTCAAAAAATTACTAATTTTTTTTTCATAAAAAAATCAATAAAGTACATAAATATATACACAGAGATTAGATTTTGATTCATAACACAGATAGAACTAAATAAAACATGTTTTGAAAATTTCAATTCAATATCTTAAAAATATTTTGTGTAAGGATCTACTTCTTTTTTTGTAAACTCCATTTCCGGTTTACTAATCAGGTTATAACTTTGTTTCTAAATATCGTAGAAACAAAAATAGAGTGTTTTTGGAATCTTAAATGTATGGGCTATAAAATAACAGCATTAAAGAAATTGCGGAAATTTTCACCAAAACGGAGAATTTTGGGTAGTCACATACCTAGAGCTCGCGTACAATGCCACCTATCTCTTTCTATCGATGCTTTCCTACGTAATTATGGCTCCTCACGATGTCCACTACCACCCCTCAAAGTCTTCAATGACATTTCGGGAAAACCCTGTATTATTTTACAGTATATATATAAGTTAAAGTTTTAAAAAAAATGAAGCTGCATAACTGTGAAAATTCAAAAAATTAAAACATAACACAATCGAAATTATCTCAAATCTAACATCAAAATGAAATGCAACTAGAAATTATCTTTAGAAATGAATACTGTACGAAATAACGGAATTCAAGATTTAAAAACTAATAAAACTGAAGAATAAAAAAGGTAGGGATGTTAATTTAAACACATGCATATTTTAGTAATCCCTATCCTTTAATATTTCTTTTTAAAATTCAAAATCCACATACAGCTGAAAGTAAACTAAATCATAATTAAGAAAATTAAATTCGGTGTTTATTTTGATTTTTTTTATAAACTGAAAATATGTTCAGAATTTGGAGGGAAAAAACAATCCCTATGTTTTCTTTTTTCTAAGTTCACATCTATGTATCTTTATGTAAACATATACGTTCACCTTTTAGAATAATGTAATCCGTACTTTTCCTTTACTTCACAGTAACTTTTTTTTTCATTAAGAAATTAATCCAAGACAAACAGTTTTTTGAGCAAATTTAAATCGACGAGGAAATATTGTTCTCAATAAAAACAAAAAAGATATATTTTGAAGTACTTTTGTGACTGAAATAATTAATTAATTTCGTTATTTACCATGTGTGAATTTTTAAAAAACATTCGGTTCTTTCAAAATAATTTAAGACGTTTTTTTGAGTGTGTGTTTGTCTTTCTTAGTTTTTAGCTTGTAAAAATATGAATGCTTTTAAGGAGAGTTATGTACCTCGAAATACATATTTTATAAATTTGGTTTGAATAAATCATAGGAATGAGATTACTAAGCGTAAACATATTTTCTGAACATAATTTCAAATCGAATTTTATTTTGAAGGGCATTCCAATAATAATTGCGCAGTACTTAATCCTTGGTAACATATTTGAAGAAAATTCAATTAAATAGATTTCTTATTTTAAAAAAGAAATATTTAAGTAAATAAAATTATTTTATGATTATATATATCGATAAATGTGTCTTTTTGTTTAAAACATAAGTATAAGAAAGATCATGTTTTCCACAAAACTTAATGAAACTTCTTACAAATATTAGTCAACATATTACCAAACACACCATCATTACTCTAAGAAAATACAGTTCAGATAACCATATTAATAACTTCAAGACAAAATTCTTACTCTGGTTTATTATTTTACCACATTTTATTTTATAAATCAGTTGCAAAGACAATTATCAGTTAAATAATTATTTTGAATATGATTTATTTAAGTACAGAAATCCAAATCCAAAAGAATACAAGAAAACAAAATTTTTCAGCAAAGGATTGTTTAAGGCTGTTTTCGCCATATGTACGAGAGCGTAAACTTGACGCGAAGCACATTTTAAATAAGAAAAAAATGTCTCAATTTTTATAAAAAATTGTGACATTTTAACTCATGCATTTGTTTATAATATAGTGTTTTTGAAATTTCAAAGTATTTCATGAACAATTAGTTTTTCCTTTTAACATGTGAAGGGATAGATCACTTAGCATTACGATATAGGAAAAAAAAACACATTTTATAAAAGAAAAAAAAATGTGTCAACTCGGATAAAAATGAGTAATATGATAACATAAGTGATTCTCTATAGGTTAGTGTAGCCAGAATATAATATTAGGTTGGGGAAAAAGAAATCCATTGTTTTTTCGGTAGATGGCTGTAGTGCCGATATCTCATGAAGTATCCATCAAACAATTTCAAATTTATGCTGGTTGTCAAGAAGACATTTCACACTAAAAAAATTATTTTGTTTTTTGTTTTTTTTGTTTGGTCCATTCAGTTGTGAGTTACAGGGTGTTAAAAAGGGAAGTCAACAAAGAGAAAATTCGGTTCTTTTTACAGTTTTTCTTTGATAAAGGCGAAAATGCAAGCCAGGTGGCTGAAATTGCGAATGATATTTATGGTGCCAATAACGTAACAGCTAATTACGTGCAATTTTGATTTCGTAGAATCCGTTCAGATATTTTTGATGTTAAAGATGCACCTCGCACAGGTAGGCCCGTCAACAAATATACCGATAAAATTACACAAATAATTGAAATTGACCGGTATGTTAGTAATCGTAGCATCGCTCAGGAGCCAAAAGATCGATCGTAAAACAGTTTTGAGCCATTTGCTCAAAGTTGGATTTAAATAGAAGCTCCATGTTTGGGCGGCACACCAATTAACACCAAAACACATGATGGATCGAATTTCCATCTGCGAAGCCTTGGCCAAACGGAATGAAATCAACCGATTTCTTAAACGGATGGTGACTGGGGATGAGAAATGGGTCACATACTACAATGTTGTGCGAAAATGATCGTGGTCAAAGTGCGGTGAAGCAGCTCAAACGGTGGCCAAACCTAACTAACGGCCAGGAAGGTTCCACTGTGTATTTGGTGGGACTGGAAAGGAATCATTTATTAGAAGTTGCTTCCGAAAGGCCAAACACTAAATTCAGATCTCTACTGTCAACAACTGGGCCGTTTGAAGCTAGCGATTGACCAGAAATGGCCAGAATGGGCCAACAGATTAGGTGTTGTGTTCCATCAGAGCAACGCCAGGCCACACACTTCTGCAGCGACTCGCCAGAACCTCTGGGAGCTTGGTTGGGATGTTTTAATGCATCCGCCATATAGTCCGGACCTGGTACCAAGCGATTACCACATTTTTCTTGCATTGCAAAACTTCCTGAATGATAAGAAATTGGGATCAAGAGAAGATTGTGAAAATCGATTACTAGATGTTTTCGTCAATAAGGGCCAAGACTTCTATGAGAGAGGTATTCAGAAGGTACCATTAAGATGGCAACAAGTTATACAATAAAAAGTTGCGTATTTGACCCAAATATTACAATCGGAAGCATGTTAAATAAGGTCTTGACTTTCATGCAAAAATAATAGATTTCTTTTCCCCCAACTTAATATTAATGTTTGAGTACTTTTATATATGAAAAAATATTCTGAATTCGGCCCCTATTTTTTAATATTAGTCGAAGATAGCCTTAATAATATCTACTCACTTGGTTTCGAGTTACTAAATTTTTTTGTGACAATTTATGAATACTCAACTCATAAGTTAATTGTTAGGTACTTTCTGGTTTAAAAAAAAATTAATGTTCTTTTAAGCAGTGTTGAAGTGAATGAGAGAGAGTTGTTTATGGGCTGACCGAATGAAAAGTGGACGTATGCGACAGCGTCAGAATGAGTGCTGCTATAGCAGAGCCACCAAACAGGGACATGAAGCACATTAGGAGGTGTACACCACATACGATGGTTAACAATGAAGCTTGTTAGTGGTCGAGGAAATTAATCGACAGTAGAGTCGTACCATATAACGATGCGTTCAGATCGGCACAACGTGCGGTAGTACGGTGCCTAATTACATAAAGTGAGTTTAATGCAGACATCTATCGACGAATAATGGTAATATATGGCAAGCACTGTTTGTATCAAACATCTTGGAACAGTTGGTGTAAGAGTTTTCGAGTACGGCAGCAAAAGATATCGGATTTCCATGGCGATGTCCCCACACACGTTTCCCGTGAAACCAGGTCAGTTTAAAAAAATCCTTTGGGAAATATTAGAATGCCCACCATACAGTCCGAATTTGACATCCTGTGACTTCTGGGCTCTTAGGCCTCTTCTCGGACAATGTTAGTTTGTATTTAGATGATGAAGTGAAGGAAGCTGGGCAGGACTTCCTCAAGAATCAACCACGTTCTTTCTGGAGTGAAGACATAGACCTGCTGCCGAATTGATGGGACCTGTGTTACAACACCCAGAGCGATATCTTTTAAATTCCAATGAAAATATTCTTTTTACTGAACTTGCCCACCTTTTATTTGAATAACTGTTATGTTAACGTCGCAATAAAATACAACACTAGAGCTACCGGTGATGTACCTCGTAATTTTGAGCCTTGGTTAAGTGATAGGATGACACCAAAATTTTTGAAGTGAAATTAGATTAAATACAAGTTGCAGATATTATTTTATAAAAAATGGATATACTGTGTAAATCATTATCTCACATGTGTTTTCAACTATTGAATTTTATTTTGCATTTAAATCAAAACTACT
>BMAV01009672.1:216656-251075 GCA_019973955.1 Trichonephila inaurata madagascariensis
TATTATTTTATTCATATTTACTCTAGTGTTATTAAAGTTATGCTATAATTTGCAACTCTCATTAACTTTTATTTCCATTATTTTTATACTTTTGTTAAGTGCTACATTTCAGCCCTTCACATGATTTAAATCTGCATTAGGGTCCAGAATCTGGCAATAACTTATTTATTGCACTCTCAGATTTAGCGCGGACTTTGCATTTTTAAGTGCAATTTTTAGAAAAGTTACCTCTATCTTGTAAGGGATTTAGATATTCCTATCCATTATTTTCTATTAGTTTTTGCTCAGTGTTATTTACATAAAGAGGGAAGGTTGGCTGGCCAAAAAACATGTTCAACCCCACTTTTATATAAATTATTTTATATATTAGCTGTCCTAAGTCACCAATGCTTATAACACTGCAGCATCCATTTTATAATTCTTAATCTCGGTTACTCATTTGTCCTTCATTGTGTGATTTTCCTACTGTCTATGTGTTTTTCGAATGTGATTGTTGGATGTTATCTCTTGTTTGTAGAGAATAAGCTTATATATATATATATATATATATATATATATATGTTTGGTCTTAAAATTTATATTCACATCATTAAGATATTATATGCCAGTGAATTCATACACTTGTAGGCGCAAAGCAACCCAACACTTGAATCAAAAATATTTAACTATTCACAAATCAATCGCAAATTCCCATTTAAGTAAAAAAATTGAAATGATATAAATATTATAATACTAAATTCCAATCCAAAATATCAATTGCGAATATAAAAATAAAAAATCAAACGTTTTCAAACAGAACTAAAAATTTATAAGATGAAAATTTATACCATATCCAAGTGCAACCTCGGACTAAGGACCAATAAGTGGGGTTATACTAGTTTGATGGCGCTAACTTTCTCCCTATTGCAAATTGGTAAGTTAATCTGTAAGTATCCAATTCTCAAAAAATTGAAATTTAAAAAAATTAATACTTAAAAAATTAAACTATTCGCCATCGCATTCTGAAAGATATTATAACATAAAAATGTTAAAATTCTAAGACAATTAAGTGCATAATATAAGTGAGCCACCAAACACCAAAGATGATGCAACCATCTTTAAAATAGTCGCGTATGGGAAGAAAAAATATCTAAAATCCGAAAGTTCAAATTAAGAACCGAGGACATTCACAAATGCTTAGCATAAAACATCAAAAACTCACCCAAGAGTTCCTATCAATACCTCAAATTAAATAATGGTATTCACAATTTCTGAAAACAATTTTTCATACTTCCTACAACAATCACCCGTCCTGTGTTACCCATAACTCCCACTAATGCCATGTTAATCGAAATGATCCGAGACAATATATATATATATATATATATATATATATATATATATATATATATATATATATTATCTGACTTTCATTTGCCTGTCATGATATATTTCGATTATATTTCGTAAGAAGCTGAATTATTATAAATTAAAATTTTCTTCATTAAAATTCATTATCATTTTCAGATAAACATCTTTATAAATTGAGTACCATACCCCATTTGAGACATTAATATTAATAACACTTTGGAAAATAATTTCCGAAAGCTAAATTATTAAAATATTTTTATTTTTAGTGCATAAATTATTTCAAATAAGCACGAAAATACTTAGAACATGGAAGTGAATTTAAAACGCTCAAAATGGAGATAAATTCCTAAAACCAGTGATTCAAAACACTTAAAATGCATAATGGGCCTATTATGTCTAATAGCTACTTTGAAAATGATTTGATTACATGTTTAACGATATGTTCCACGACGAAATAAATTTGTTAATAAATTTATATTTAAATATACAAATATTTATCGACTTTCCTTTAAAACATATTTAACAAGATGCTAAGCATTTTAACAGTTTATATCACAAGCAGAAGTTTAATTCTTGTTTGTGTGTTATCAGTGAAATATTTCTGCAAAATACTAAAAGTTTTACTAGGCATGTTCTAATAAAATATTTCCTTACAGCTAAGGATAAGTAAAAATTCATTACACAAACTGTTTATTCAACTGAAATAAAATAACAATAATCGACGAGAAATCAACTTCTGCTCTTAATTATTGATTCTAGAAGTTTGGAATGGTTATTTTTATTCTACACCTTTTAACAATCAAATTAAAAATTGAAAAACAAAATATATTATTTTTCAAAAGTAATAAATGGTGGAAATGAACAATTAAGAGAAAATAAATTCAAAATAAAATGTGTAAAATCAGGAAGTTTATTTTAAATCACTTGACGTACTTTTTTTAATTGTGTTTCTTTATTTTACGGCAGACGCATAAAAAGTATAGTGTTTGGGTATTTTTGAGTTTCATTAAAATATTTTAACGCCGTAATGATTTCTTATCCTTTTAAAAAAAATCTCCATTCCTTTTTATTATTCTGAATTACATTCAATTAAAATAAGTAAACAAGTAAGACTTTTTAAAAATTTTAATTAAAAGCTTTTTTTCTCTTATATACTATCGAGCATTCTTTTATCAGTATATTTAATTAAAAACTAAATCTAAACATTTATAGTGCTATATGTATTGAATGAAAATTCAATTTAATACTTTAAATTATATATATATATATATAGTGAATTAAAAAATTTAAATTATCAAAAAGAGTGGATTAAAAGCACAAACGCTTTTCTATAAATTATCCAAAAACGGAAGCTACCCCTAATGGATTTTTTTCGGTAATAGTTTTGTTTCTGAAATTCAATAGCTGTAACTTTTCGTAATTTATTATTTCTTGATGAAGCACATAAAGAAAAAAATACTTTGTCTGGTATAACTCGAGGTTATTCTATTATTTTCTATCAAATATCAATCATACTACATCAGAATAAAGTTCCTGTCTGTTAGTGTGATTATGAAAAAAGTAGATAATTTAAATCTAGGATTAATATCAGGTTTTAAAGCATTATTCCCTATACAAGCTTACAGAACTGAGGTAGGAAACGAAATTGTCCCCGTTTAATTACCAATAGTATTTCAATGTTACAAAATCCAAGTCATTTTAATACTTTATCAAAAATCCTTGCAGAACATTTGACATTAGTATAGAGGGAATGATGCACTTTAAATCTGTCAAGACTCAAAGCCCTCACATTTCCATGGAAGTTTGAATAGTGAGTAGATATATCAGGTGTTGCCCTTGTTATTTAAGAATGGTCCCAAATTATGAAAAACCAAGCCAATTGTTTAACAGTTCCATATCCTTCGAGGGGGACCTGTAACAATAAGAAATCCACGAGGTCTATCCTCAATATCTCAGGGTTTATTCCGCTCAGCCAAATTGGCACTTGAAGTTGGAACAACGCCTTACCACAAATGAAAGCCATTAGCAATTATCATATAAATGGTCAACGAAGTAGATGATTGTACATAATAAGGGATTATTATAGAGAAAAGTAAGTGTTTTGTAGACGTGCGATATTGGTACCAGATCCATATTGTTGTAGCCCCTTTTTCGATCCAAGATAGAGGAAGATATACATTTTACCAAATTCGAGTCGTTACATATCATTCAGATTACAAATTGGTTCTTATATCTTAACTTGTTTTGTCTGCATATCTCTCGCAATAATTTTTATTGTAATTTAATAAAAATAAATTATTATAAATATCTTGCTTGTAATCATTTCGAGTTTGATTCGATGGCTTTAAGTCTTTGCTGTGTTTGGATCCCCCTTCCCCCGTGAAACCCAAGCATCAGTCTAATCTTCATCTCAACGAGCTTCACGACAAAATGAAGGGTTCGGATTCCTAATTCCATGATCTCATCGAGTGATAAGCAGTAGTCCCCGTGCAGCTTTAAAGTACGAAGTTGATAAACAATCAATAAATCTTGCTATCTGTATTTTATAAGAATTTAATTTTAATACAGAATTAAATATTTCATAAAGTTTGATAAATATTTTTTGCAATGAAGTATAAATAATAATATTTCATTAGTCTTAATAAAATTTTAGCATTATATGTATAATAAGACTTTTTTTATATATAAATGACATTTAACAAAAGTATATAATATTTTGGTAAATATTTGTTATGTACAAAAGTTATCAATTGTATTTATAAATACTTACCTAATATACTTTGTCTTCTTAACATTGCAACGGATAACCCCCTCAGGGGGCTCACCTTCTTTAGGTGGGTACGGGTGTCACAATCCCGAGGTATCCTAGTGATCTTTTCCTTTTCCCAAGGGTTTACTATCTTTGGTAAACACGGGTGTCACGATCCCGGGGTACCCCAGTGATCCTTCACTATTTTCGACCCTCCATCTTGTCATCCAATTTCTCCTTTTCTTCTTTTCCCGTCCAGACCACAGACCTATGAATGTTTGGCGCAGTATAGCCGAAACTGGCTCTTGCGCCATAAAACACCAAACTCAACTCAACGCAACGGATAACAGTGCTTTAGGATTAAAACTAAGAAAAATGTATCGCATTTACTTAACATTTATCGACTTTTTTATGCTACCATATTTTAGACAAGTAATTGCATGACTTCCACCATGCAACACTTGATATTTAATTTACCTTATGTATTTATCTATAACATTTTACTCTAAAAACTAATCGTTATTAATTTATTTTAACTTTCATGAAAATGACAATGCAACACAAATATTTTACTTCATATGAAACCATTTGCGATTCCCTAAAGAGTTGTCCATTTCCCCCAAATTAATTTTAATTTTCCACGTATCTTCTGAGCAAACACAAAGACCCACTTTGAGGACCTATGACCTCCGGTGGGCTACAGGTATTTCACTCAGGCCGTATGCATATGACAGATATTTCACGAGGGGCGCAGCATGAGTATAATGGAGGGAAAACTACAAGGCCAAAGAAACATCGGACCAAACAAAATTGATCGATACATCAAAACTCTCATTTTTGGTTTTTATTTTAATACTTAACTAATACTTCTATCAAACACACACACAAATTATTTACTTTTATGCTTTTTTTACTGATTTATGAGGTAATTTCAATTTTCTTTCATCCCTGATTCTTGTTCACGCTCTACTATCTCGTTATCTTTTCCTTTTGCCAGACAGTCTAACATTTGTGTGCACAATCAGTGGGCACTTTTTCTGGAGGCAATAAGAGGTTTCCTATTTGCCCTGAATTTCAGCTAGAGCAACCTTCATCTCAGCACATCTTGGAATGCTGAACTAAGGAGATATCAATGATAGTCCACTTCTAGTATCGGACCTCATTAAAATCAAAAGTTTCACTGATCTGCTCTGACTTCGTCTATCAGACAGGATATTAGTCACAACACATTCTATTACCAAAGCAACAACAGCAACAACAAAAAATGATAGAAAAATTGATAGATTTGATTGCTTCAGTGATAGAATTTCCCTGTAAATTTTTAGTACGTTGTTCTTAAATAATTGAATTTTTCAGTGCAATGGGCCATAACCGGGCCACTCAGAAAAGATCATCAGGCAAAATGCGGCCCGTGGGCCGCAGGTTGAGTATCACTGATTTGGATTCTATGTGCTTCAATTATTAAGGTATCCGACAACGTTCGGAACCGTGATTTTAAAAAAGCGTATAAATGGATAATTGTCATGATATTTAGTGTCACTTAAATTAGAATACATGTATAAAATAATTTAAAGGACATTTTAACAAAAACAAATTATTTAAATACAATATTTTGGCAAAAAATTAACTTAGAATAATCTTTTTTCTAAATGTTCTCCTTTTGTAAAAAATGCTTCTATTATTATAATATTTTGCTTGTATATAGCTCAGACCTCTCTACACAGACTCAATTAGAATTTTTGAAAAATTCACATTATTTTCAGAGTTACCACCAATTTAAATAATTATTGGCGTATTTTTCTTAAAATTGCTCCCCTCTCTTGTCGTAAAATATGGATAAACCCTCTTCTAAGTTATATATTTCAAAAATTTTAGATGAGCCTCTGTACAGAGGTCTGAGATATGTACAGGCAAAATATTATTATAATTGAAGCATTTTTCACAAAAGGAGAACATTTGGAAAAAAAATTATTCTAAATTAATGTTTTGCCAAAATATTGCATTTAAATAATTTTTTTTGTCAAAATGTCTTTATATAAAACAATTTTATATATGTATTCTAATCTAAGTGACACTAAATATCATGAAAAGTATCCATGTATGCGCTTTTTTAAAATCATGGTTCCGAACGTAGTCGGATTCCTTAAATGATTTTTGATAATATAATACATGTCTAATATTTAAAACTTTTTACAATTTCTTTAATTATATATGTTGTACTCTATATTCAGATATTGAATAAAATAATAAAATAAGTAGAAAATAGCTGAACAGAAAACTATTTAATCGATGAAAACTTTAAAGTTTATTGCAAACATTGACTTATTCATAATAATAATACTTTCTAAAAGTATTATAGAAAAAAAATACTTTCCGAATTATGTTTTTGAAAGTTTTAAGTTCTTAGATTAAGAATATTGAATTTAAAATGCTCTCAGTTTTCACATGATGCCATCCTTTTTTCTTAATCAATGGCTTACACCCTCTTTTTCCTTTTTTTTTGCAACTTTTTGTATACTAAGGTGAAGAAAATTATTCAAGAAAGCTTCCACTGATATGAGAGTAGTAAAAAAAAAAATATAAGTGAATAAAACAGCCCAACAGCAGGTGCATTACTACAAATAGCCTCCTTTTTTAATCCTATAAAACCCGAGAATATCTCTAGCATTTTTAGCGGATATGAAAAACTTATTTTTTCCCTCTATCAAAGAACTGAGTTGTTGCTGAGGAGGGGAAAAAAATCCCTTTTTGAATCCCTTTTTAACTTATTTTTGTTCCTTTTTGCTACAGCATTTATATGCCCCACCGACTTAATGGATAACATAGCACAAAGAGATTAGAATTTTTGTTTGTGTTTTACGAGAAATTCTTTTTGAAATATCGCGTTACTTATTTTTTTTTCTTTCATAATGACGGCTATTTCTTAGATTATAAGCTTTTCCGTACTGTATTATTCGACTACAAAGGGATACTCACAGACATATATTTATTTGATTCCAACGGTGAAATAATTTCCAAAGGCTGAAAATTTCAGCTTCGATTTGAAATTTTCGAAGGCTTCTTAAAAAAAAATATTGATTTTTAAGAGCAGATTTATCATATTTGAAATATGGAGTAGGAAATATAGTTCTCTTTCTTCTTAAAAAAAAGTTTATTACTTAAAAGTTTAGAAAGAATCCTTCTCTTTGTGAGAATTGAATAGAAGGTTATCTTAATAAAATCAATGCGTTTTTGAAAGTTCGTCCTTAAAAAAGGATATATGCAAGTTAATATGATGATTATTATCATCGATGGAAATAGATTGAAGCCTTCAAAAACCGACTAGATTTCAAAGGAGATATCAAAGTATTTAAAAATTTTATTTTCTTTCACTATGCTTGTGATGATTGTAAAAATAGTTTTTTTCCCAGATAATTTTTAAAAACACATATTGTATATATTTCAGAGTTTAAAATAATTTACTTTGACAAAGACATTTAGATGATGAAAATAATATAATTTAGTCAAAAGTGTCCAACGCAGTGCTTATTTTTGTTGTTAATTTTGATTTATGGGCTTAACTTATTTGGTTGTTGCTTGGCTTCTTATTCTGTTTATAATATTGTTTCTTTTTTGAACAGATAATCTTTCATTTTCACCAACATCTAATTAAAAGCTTCTTATTTTCTCTAATTTGTATGTCTTAAAAATATTCTAAAGATTCAACTAAAATAAATGTTTTAATTTTGTTAGCTTTAAGGGCTTAGAAAAGGTGATGCTTTGATTATGACTAAAAAAAGTACATAAATTATAGAATGAGGATTTTTTGTTATGGTTTACGGAATTATAATTTTCTCTTTTTCTTGTTTCCCCTTTCAACTATTTGCATTATTATTTTGCAGTTCTATTTTTATTGTTTATGTTAATCTAGAACAGCAGTTGTTAACCCTTGGGATTTCATGGACCACTAAAAGGTATAAATTTATTTGTCGGATCACTAATAAGATTTTAGAATATACAGTTGACTCTCACGAATTCAAACCTTCCATAATATGAACCTTTCACTAATTCTAAGTATATCTCCTGTAAAAATCTCCTGATATTTCGAACTAAAACAATACGTTTTGCTATACTCTATATTTCGAAGTAAAATCTATGGCTGCCCATACTAATACACGCGACAATTCGAAGCTATCTTATAAAATTCTCGACAATTCGAACACTCACTCTCATGTATAGTGCTTAAGCAAACAGGCTGGAAATTACAAGTTTTGCGTTGTATTGTCTCTGTGTGTCTTCCCTGTAACGACCCTGTTGACCCTTTGATGACCATGTGTCTGCTAACTCTTCATGGTGTTTTCTTATTCTTTAGGCAAAAATACACTTTTATTACTTTCCTTCTTCAAGTGGACAAGAGATAGACCGCATCTGTTTTCAGCCGTCCATATCACGTGGCCTTGCTACACATGTGTTTATAAAGGATGGTCCGCTATTGTGAAGAGGAGATGCATCATGTATTTTGCGTCGGACTAACACGACGATTTATGATCCATCTGTGTGACTTATAGCACGTCGCACCCAATAGGGAATGGGCTGGATTGAGTGAATATTAACGTTACACTGTTCATCTGCACGAGTGCCTTTGGCGACGGATCTCGTAATTTTGAATCATGGCCAAGTGATGAGGGCAACACCGTAGCTGACACCCCCCTCCTAACTACCACACCACACCAACGGGAGGACGTTTGAGTTCTCGACAGTTTTAACGTGCATCGCTCTCTTACACGGTGGGTCTTCAGAGGTACTGGACTCGAATTAATGGCCCACCAGTTACAAGTCCGTTACCTTGACTACTTGGCTACCACGACCACACTGGACCTTGACTTAAAGAATCAATGGTACTAGGGACAGTGCGAAACTATTTTATTTCGAATGAGCAATGGGTGATTTTAAGAGGAGGTAAATGAGTCCTGTTTGAGAGGTTAAGAAAGATGGAGATGAAAGAAAAAGGAGAGAAGCGATGGAGAAGAGCAATTAAAAAAACTAATCGAATTTTTTAGTGGATTGATTAGGCTAGAAGAGCCTACCCAACGTCGATACTATTGAATATACACCGTAGTTGAGTGTGAAACTGTAATTACGCCTTGTGTGGATTTTAGATTCCAAATTTTAAATTAAAAGTTTCAAATTTAAATGTTAGAAAAAAAATTATATTCGTGTATTTTGGGAGTTTGTTCCTACCCTCTTGATAATTTGAAGTTTTTCATTGGTCACTCCAACTTCAAATTATCGAGAGTTGACTGGATATAAAAAAAATAAGTGAAAGAGAGTTATCTTAATTTCGCACTTTAAAGTAACACGTGAGCGACGGCTGAACTCCCCCCTTCTCTCCCCCTAGCTTCCTCTCCACGCCAAAGGAGGACTTAGAGCCTCGACAGATTTAACATACATCAGCTCGGGGGCAACGGGTTTTCATTGGTTCGAAAGTTCGAGCTTAGGAAACGCCGACCCTGAGTTCGTGGCATTAACCACTTGGCTACTGCGGGAAAAAAAGGTAAATAAATTTATGTAATATAATAATTCGAAAACTTTTATTAATGTTAAATACGTCAGCTGAAGAAACATAATTATTGAGTAATTATTTTTTAAAAATTAAATATTACACATTTTTAGTGTATTGTCCCAACTTTCTAGAGACTATAAATTTTTTTTTTCAAGGATCACCGGTTGACGACTGGTGATCTAGGTCATTCAGTCATTGTGCCAGTGTAGCTTTGAGGACACATTTTTGTTTCTAAATGAAATTATTTCTTGTCCGTTCGTCGAATAATGAAAAACAATTAAAAAAATTAAACCAATGTACTTTTTTTTTCTGTTTACTTCACATAGCGAGGGATATACGTATTTGCTATGTATATCTGACATTTTAAGTAAATACATACATAATTATGTTTCTGGATGCCTTAACGTTATAAATAAGCTTCAATTAAAGTAAGAAGTTTTCCTAATTTCATTAGATAAAGTAAAAACTATGTATTGAGACTGATTGATTATTAATGTCTTATTATACAAAGCTACACAAAATATGTTGATGACGGACATTGTAATTTGGAGCTCTGACAGCCAATTAACGGCATTTTAGTTAGTACTCAGCTCTCCTACACAAAAAGACGAGCAGCTTTGAGTCGCTTGAGATTTAATACGCATTAGACTCGCTTCATGGCAGATCTTAAGGGCATCGAACCCCCACGACTCGACAAATACTGCACCAGTCACAATCTTGTGACCATGACCACTTGTCTGCCGCAGCCTTACACAGATGGTAATAATCAATTACTTTATTTTTTACTTGACTATTTTCTAAATAAAACTACATACACACGTGTGTATAGAACGTATATACCAGGGATCGGCAGACTTTTCAAGGGTACGAGCTACTTTTAATTTTTCAAGGTGATGCGGTCCACCTAGTCTAGTCTAGCTGAAACGGCATTTTATAAATGTATTTCTTTTAGTATGCACGTCTTAATTTTAGTATAGGCGGCCACCCCAAAAAGTCTTGACGGTTCACCGGTCGATTGCGATTAACTTAAGGCCCACCCCTGGTACACACCCACCCCATATAGAAATAGTTTAAACCTTTCTGTTTAATCCAATATTTTTAGCCGGAAGAATCTAAGAGGATATATTTATGCTACTCTTTCTCTGGAATTTTTATTGTTACCAAATATTTTTCATTAATTAATGTTTTATAGTTCACAGTCATCAATATCTCCACCGGCATTAACGATCACGAATTATTTAAGCTAAATAAAATTGATATTAGCTAATACAGTAGCTAATAGCAGTTTTCCCACCATATTTATATTAGAAAAGTCGTATTTTTAATTTCTGTAGCGATGAAAAATGAAAGATGACATCGTATTTGTTAATTGATGACGCTAGTAAGAATGATTATAATATCCATAATACTTTGTGTGGAATCTCCCTATTCATTCAACTCAAAACTTGTGATAAGCTTGTTTTGTTTATAGAAAGAGACGTATTACTCAATGAAAGAGAAATTTAGTACTTAACCAATTCGTTCAATTTTTGAAAAATCAGTATCAGAATAAATTAGATGTGAATAGCGGTTTATTCTAATACAACTTTATTAAGTATGGAATTTAATAATATTTAGTTATATCTACGTTTAGAATTTTTTCAAGCAAAGTTGCTCTGAAGTCAGTCACTTCTTCTGTAACACTCTCTATCTCTCTTACATTCTTTCCCTAACACTTCCTTTGTGCGTTCCCATATTCTGTTATTGGACTTCTACTTAAAAATACTAGTATTCATTCGTGTGCGTCTGCACTTTAATTAGGAGAAAATTCTTTTCCTCAAACCTTGTAGTAAAGTAGCCCCAGAGGATATTTATGGGAAATACGCTGAGTAATGGGGTTGGTATGCGCACATACCTCATTATTAAGGAACTGTAGAACTGAATTTTTTTTTTAGTGTTTTTAGCGTATTAAGTTTTAGTAATAAAAATAAATAAATTCAGAACCTTTTTAATGCTGTATTAATCCTGTAGAGGGATTTTTAAGTTAAAACAAACATATAGTAAAATACAGTCATCACGTTCCTCATGGATATAAGAGAAAAATATTTTGAAATGAGTTATAACCAGGAAAAATAGCTGAAATTTCTTTTAGTAATTATTGTTTTATTCTGTATTAAAACAAGTCTACTTAAAGACTTTTCAAAGATATATAAGTAAACATTTTTCGATTAAATGAAGATTCCGTGAAGGGTTTACTTAAGAAAGAGACTGACATTAGCTTTACTTAATGCTAATGTAATGAAATAAGTATCAAGTGAATTTAACACAAAAAAAAGTGCTTTAAAGCATTAGCTTTTAAAACATCGAATATGTAACTCATTAAATGTTAAATCCACGAAATTAAAATTAATATTTTATTTTCCGCTCTCAAATCCTCTGCTTATGTATAAAACTCAACTTCATTAAGAAAAAAAAAAGTGTTTTGGCCCAACGGTTCTAATGAAATCAGAATGAAATTTTAACTGTGTAATTCCCTTCCACCCTATTACGTCTTCTGATCGTTCCTAAAAGACTCAATTACGACTTTTCTCATATTCCAGATTAACCGGAATAGATTTCGTCGGAGGATTCCACATAAATTCCTTCTTAATACATCACGAGGCATCATCCGATTTGCCTGGCACCGTTAGAACGTTCTTTAAGCTCCATCTTTAGCAAAATACTGCTCGCTAATTGGTGAGCTTTCCGAAGTGGCTCGTCTAAAATGGCCAGTGTAATGCCAAAGAGTTTTGTGGAAGGCAGGGTCGTTAAAATGGAAGATCGAACGTTTTCCATTAGATACCTCCTTTCTAACGATCTTGTAATAACGGCCAATGTACTGGTCGACAAGAAGGTTATTGCTTTCGCGTCCGGTTGCTTAACTTCAATGGCGTCGTTATGAATTCTGGATGGTGGATTGGTGCATTGAGTGTAGTGCCTTTTTTTTTTTTTAAATCATTTTGTTTGAAAGGAAAAGTGTTTTAAATGCAAGCTGGTGCGAAATTTTATCGAGTTTGTTCTTGGAATAGGTATGATATATTGATTGTGGAGGTGAGCGTGGTTTTTTAGGGTTCTTTTAAGAAGAAAGTTTCCAGTTACGAGTTTAAATTTCGTGGAGACAAAGTGCATAAGTTACAATTAAGGTATAATATATTACATCTCACGATACTGGAAAATGTGTACTGGAATCAGGATTACGCTAAAAATTACTTTTAAGATAAAAATCACAGTTTTTTTTTTGTTTTTTTGTCGAAAATATTTATTTTGATATTTATTGATATTATTAAGCTTCTTGATTTAGAATAGAACCATGATCTTCGTTTTCGTAATATGTGTATAAAGTACTATTTGAGGTAATAATATGTAGTTTAACAATGTTTTTTCGATGGAATAGAATAATATTTTAGACTGTGGGGAAAATTCAGATAAATGTGTCATATTATAACTTTTTGAAGCTCAAAAAGAGTCAGAATTAAAAAAACATTTCTCTCATTCTCTCTCTCTACATATATAACAAAAAAGAGACTTACTCACTATCATGAAATCTCCGGAACTATTAGGCCTATAAACTCGAAATTTCGAAGGTATATTCCTTTTATTAATTAGAGGTCCACTAACATGTTTGCGGAAATTGACTCATAAGGGCTATTGCAGAGAATATACGGGATTTATAGAAAAAAAATTATTTATATTTTTGAACTAATTGATCCAAAGACTTGAAGTTAGATAAGCATGTTTGTTTTCTTAAATAGAGATTCTCTAAGAATAGGTTTTGCTAAACTCTACTCCCAAAGGGGATTACAGTGCTTTTTAAATAAACTTCAAATTTTTGAACTATTATACATACATACTTAATTTTCCCCCCCCCAATAGGTTCGCATTTCAGCTACTCAGCCCTTGTAGACTCCACTCAGCCTTGCAAGTCACCAAGCGTGAGAGATATTTCATGGTGGCACCATCTAGTGGCGGCCCCGTTACCAAATTTGGATGTTTGAATTAAATTTTTAATTCAAGCGCTCGTTGGATGCTAAATATCTCTGGAGTTTAATTTTGCCGAGAGTATTAGAGCCAAATTTAACTCAAGGGATCTTTTATATGTACCATAATCATATAATATGCATTCCTACGATTTTCACATTCAGAAAATCTATCGACTATAGTGGAGGTCGAACCCGTAACCTTCGGCTTACGGAGCAGGAACGCAACATCTAATCCACCAAAGCCGACCCACATACTTAAAATCGTTTAAAATGGTGCAAAAATTTCGTGTCCTCAAACTTTTTTACGCCAGTTATTAAATATTGAAGAAAGCGCGTCTTAGAGTTGGGTTTAAAATAGGTTTGATTGAATAAGATCTTCAATCCAGGATGTTATATTTTGAAGACATATTTAAATTCGATCCATTTCTTAATTTATTAAATTGCAATTTTAAATGAAATTTTTTGGCAAAAAACAAGGAAGGGATAACGTATGTTTAAAATATTCTCCTTATACAAAAAATGCTTCCATAATAATAATATTTTGCTTAAAAGTAGCCAGGACTTCTGCGCTGGGGTTGAACTAAAATTTTTGAAAAAATTAGGATTTATTCATATTTTATTACATCAGAGTTGAGAGATTTTAACAAAACAAACCCATTATTCTTTCGATTGAACGTAACTCTGAAAATGATGGAAATATTAAAAAAAGTTTTGCTCAACTCCGGTATAAAAGTCCTTGATATATATAGACAAAATGTTATACTTATTTAAGCATTTTTTTTTATATATATATATATAAAAAGAGAATGCTTTGAAAGTATGACAGGAAGTCCTTTATTTTTGGCAAAATTTGCTTTTAAATAATTTTTTTGTAATATTCTTAAAAGAATTTTATGTGTATACTTTAATTCAATTTACACTTAATATCACAAAATTATTCATTTATAGTTTTTTTTTTCAAAATCCTAGTCAGTCACCTTAAATCTTTTTTTCCTGGTATTTCACCTTAAATATTTTCTAAATCCGAATATTAAGTGACAAACATTTTTTTTCCTAATCTTTAAGAAAATTGAAAACTCTTATGAAAAACCTAAAACGCGATTGAAAATAGTTTAATTAAGAATGTATTTAAATAGTTTAATTTCTAAATTACGCTTTTAAATTTGAACAGTACATTATGAAGCGGTATTGAATTATCACTGAAACTTCGTTTTAGTGTTCAACAGAATCAAATGGATTCACAAACAGCTATAAAATAGCATAAAAGCGACAGATCTCTACATTAAATAACTGAATTATTGAAGTGTATCTTAAATCGGAGACAGTATCGTAATAAGTCAAACAAACCTTTATTCTCTGTATAACCTAGATCGAGAGTTTGTGCTTTTACATGGGACGCTGGAAGGAAATCTGTTCTGCTGATAACTATGATCAATTTGCAGATAAACGGTTTACGGTAACATTCAAACTCAGCCAGAATTTTGGAGTGGCTGACTATGAATTTAATTAACTTTAGATGAATGGACATGGCGCTGTTGCAATTCCTGCTCTCGAATTGAATTAAATTTATTTGACATTTGTTTGTAGTTAAATTAACCATTTACCACTGCCTTTAGATGATTAAATCTTATTTATCCCTGAAACGAAAATATTCTGATTGTAGTTGGATATTTTAATCATCTAACTAGTAATAATATTCTTTTAATTTCTTGTATCGTATTAGATTTTATATCACTTAGAATTTCTTAGGTTACTTCGATATGAAAGGGTATTGAGGAAAATATTTTCTATAAGTCTAAATATTTATCTTTTACAAAGTGCATTACTACTTTATTTGTGCAGAAACATATTATTTCTTTATTCATACATGTATTAAATATCTAATTAATTTTTTACCAATCTTTTTCAAATACTACTATTAGTTCACACTTTCCTTATATATATATATATATATATATATAGGAATTTTTTGCCTTAAGATTTTAAGAGAATTTGTTGCAAAATTGTAGTCAGTGGTTTTATCAAACTTTCTGTGTGTTTTTATATACTTTGAATTTTTGTTTATTTTATTTGGTTTTTCCTGAAAAGTTGCAAAGAGGGAAGGTTGGCGCTTTCAAACTAGTTTAACCTCACTTATTTGGTCCTAAGTCCGAAATTGCTTTCTGATTCGCTGGGTTCTCTTTTTTGTAGTTATTTTTTTTGTATTTTTCTATAAATTCGATCTTCATGTTTTGCTTTTATATTTTTATAACTTTATTCCTTGTTATGTTCATTATCTATTATTTCTTGCTTTTGTGTGATATATTACATAAATTTCTTTCATATATATATTTATATCTGGTTCAAATTTTCAAACGTTAATAAAATACTTTTTATTCGTCCACTCATGCTCACATACATTTTTTTAAACTTGTAGTGATTGAACATTTGAAATTAATACAATTTTTTCAAATATTTATTCATTAATTTTATTTAATTAACAATAAATAGTAATAAACAAAAATACTAGTTCAACACCATACATAAAAAGAAAAATCTCTCGTTGTGTCCCTGGAGTGCAATGGATAGCGCGTTGGACTTCTAATCCAGAGGTCATGTGTTCGAATCCCACCTAGGATGACCTAATATTTGAGAATTTGATTCTTTTGCTATACTATTTGATTAGAATAATTGAATTTAGTTAATGAATAAATAGTAACAAACAAAATTAGCCCAACACCATATATAGAAAGGAAAGCGAAAAATTGTAAGGAAAATCACTTTCTATTTTGCCACTTAATATCGTGATTCCGTCAATGTTTATACATATTTATATTAACTGTACTTATTTAATAAAAAGTAACTTAAATAAAAATTTTCTTTGTTGACCTAGGTGGAAATTGACTAAATTTTTTTTATATTACTTGTTTACTGTTACTAAAATATTAAGAGAACAGAACTAGTTATAAAAAGTCAGGTAGAATGTCATTTATGATCTTAAATCAATAGAGATTTAATATTTATCAATAAATAAATGTTAAATTGATTAAACATATTTAAATTATACGTTTATCATATAATAAAGGATCATAAATCTTTAATAAACGTCTTTCCAGAAATCTAACATTTACTAAGTGAAATGATATGGTGTTTCTTGTTTTGAATATCTTTTTAATAGATGAAAATTATGTTTTCCATATATCTTGACAAATGAAGGTTTTGCATAATAGTGAAAAAGAATAACTATTTATTAAAAATCACATACTCTTTTTTGCATTCGAAAGTAATATGTTTATCGAACGTTTGAAACTAAAAAAAATTACTTTGGAAATAATTGAACATTTTAAAATTATATGTATCAAAAATTTATTTAAAAATATGATTTTATAATATGTATATATGTATATATATATATATATATATATATATAGTGATGTCAGTTGGGCTTCAGAACAAACTTTCAGTTACTTTGCAGTTCAATCAATAACTATTCTAATATTTACACATTATGCACAGTTTATTTCTGATTCGTTGACACACAGGATTGTCTTTTAAATATGCAACCTGTCTTGCTCGTGTAACAGCAGTTTTAACAGACACGAGGCCTTGTCGTATTTATTCTGGTCATGGTGTTATCGAACGTCGAGTGTCTACATCATGCAAAGTTCGAAACCCCAAAGGATGTTTTTAGTGCTTCATATCAAATATGTGCAAAAACTTTTGAAGCAGAACACCGTCTGTGGCTGGTTGGCAGCGGTGCATAAATATATATATACACGTATATATATATATATATATATATATATGCAGACTGACATCTATTTAGGATTAAGTTGCATAATTCTTTCAGTTCCTACTGATTCATCACTTCAGTTTCAATTTCGAATAGCGGATATTGCGCAAGAAGGTTCAATGTATACCAGCGTTTCTCAAACTGTAGGGTGAGGCCCTTATGGAGGCTTGATAACTCTACTAGGAGGACGCGAACTTATTAAAAATGTGAGAACATAAGATTATTTAAAAAAAATTATTAATTTTCTGAAGGTAAGCAAATAAAATATATATGACGTAATAAAAAATAAAACTACTATTTACACTGTTATAATACACTCCTAAATTTATCAGTTCTGCACAGTGTATTTTATAATTAATTTAACGATACTAAGCTATGAACAAGTTTAATAATTACCGCTGACCTATGGGCTTGTCAAGTATTTCAAAGCCTTTGGAATAATTTTAGGGATAGTAATGCACAGAAACGATGGTACTTCTGAAAGACATATATATACGTCCGAGGCATATAACGCACTGGTTGAGGATGAAGTATATATACGCCGGTGGCACTTCGGGGTAAAAGACGTATTGTAGCTTTAGCGTCAAAGTGTGGTGTCATTGAATTCAATGCATTGATATTTTATGGAAGGGGGAGGGGGATACAATGAAATTTATAATTAAATATTGGGTCGCAAATACTGAAAGTTTGAAAAACACTGATGCATACAAATAAAAGGTAGGAAAACATAATCGAATTGGAATTTTAAGGCTAGGTCTTAAACATTATATGTGTGATTATTTAAGGCTAGAGGGAGAGAATGCTTTATTAAAAAAAGCGTAGCACTATAAAAGAAAACGAGGGCTATTTGCAACTGAATTCGTTAGCTTGATCCATGGGAAAGTGACGAGAATGACGCCTGAGTTGGCATCGCCTCTCCGAATTTCCACTGAGAGCCAACTGGAGGACTTAAAGCCCCGACAGATTTAACATCAATCAACTCTAGTACACGGCGGGTCTTCAGTGGTACTTAAGCTTGAACTCCTAACACGCCGCCTTGACTCAATGATCATATCCACTACGCTATATCATGACCTATATTGTAAGGTAAGAAAATAAAGATAAAATTTGAAGTAGAATTTGTTTAAATTATAATTTAACTATCATTACGAATACACACACATAATAAAAGTTTTAGTACTCATTTAAAGGAAGTACATATTATAATGGGAATCACATAAAGGGTTTTAAAACATGTTTGTAAAATAGCTTGAACCTTTCAGTATTTTATTTTTGCCATCACCACATCTGTTTTGGATTTTCCCTAAATCTTCTGAAGTTGAATCAAAATAAATGAATACATAGAGCATGGAAATAAACTACAAGGTGAATAACACAATTTTGCTGATGTTTGTCAACTCATTTGTGTTATCTAGCTACGAGGAATGCAATTGTTTGATCAAGGGAATTTATATTAAGTGAACAATTATAAAAACAGAGAAAAAAAAAGGAAAGGGATGTAATTAAATATCACACAACAAATGAATAAAATTAATGTTTTAACAAAGTTTTTATAGTTTTTGTAAGTATAGCAATATAGATAAATACCATAATATAACGTTAAAATTTATTTTTACATTTTGTGTAGAAATAATTGTTAGGCTGACATTATTATTAATAATAATAAATATGTTTTAAAGTTTATTTCAGTGAAATACAAAAGTACATTACTTCTCTTCGAAAATACAAATACATTTCCATTATTCAAAAAAACCAATATCAGCTCTTGTTTCAAATATACTCCTTCGTTAAAATTGAAAGCGCATTTATGCAAATCTCGGCGCTAACATCGATATAAAAAAGGCCCATGTCACGTCCAAAAAGTCTGATGAAAAAAATAGAATGAGACAGAATATTTCCTCAAGTTATCGATCCTTCAAAATTCCTTACATTATGCCACATATTTCCCCTCTTTTATGCGAACCAAGAATACGAAAGCCAATATTTGGAGACGTATACACAAACGGAACCTAAGCCTGTTACGAGTCCTTTATTTCCTGCTTCTGTATGGGAGTTCGAATTTATTTTCGGAATCTTCTTTGCGAAAAAGAATTGCTCCTTCATTCTTTATATCGTGCCACAACAAACGTATCAGCGCCAGTATGTTTTGATGTCGAGTTTGCCATACATAAAACATGGACGCATTTTAACTAAGACCAGTGCAGCGTTTTGATTTATATTCGAGCCCCCTCAGTCGAAGGAAAAGTGATTGAGTTTCGAATTTCTTAAGGAACACATCGAACTATTCCCTTTGGATTCTAATACGAAAAATAAGAAAGTCACACTGTCATTACGGGGAAGGTGCGCTTTCAGCTCTGAAATGCAGAAACAGTGAGATGTAAGAGAGCAGAACCGCTGACACTCGCTCATCAAATAGTAAACGTCTGACTTCATATATATTTCGGTGCACATTAGCGATGGTAGAAGAATAGTGGTATATGCTGTGATTCTGACTAAATCCGTTGCTTCAGTGCAAGTGAAGAATCGGAAAATTTAAATCTGAACGAAATCATTCATGGTTCATTCGATAACTTTCAGACTTCAATTTTTTAGTGTTTTTGAATGCAATTCTAAGCAATGTATTCACCCTTTTATTAAAAAAAAAGTCTTGAAATATTTTACCTTCTGCATTGGATTGTTGAAATAGTGACAAAACTAGAATTGGGTTCCAAAGAATAAATAATGTAAAAGAACATAAGGAGAAATTAATAATTCAAAGTGGAAATCAGAAAATACTTCAGTTGAGACAGTAAATATTTTCGTGCATAAGTTTTATATGTCTGAAATTTAATTTTGAATACTAATAGTGTTGTCAAGAATTTAACAACAAAAATATATAAGAAGAAATTGTATTGATTGCATAATCCCAAGCGCAATTAGTTTAAAGTTTCAATGGTAAGGGAATCTCTACCTCGTAAAATTGCTGCTTGCATCATCTCAAGAGATGATCTTCCTCTCCACTTTCATCTCTACAAAAATTATCTTTCTGTACTCAAAATCACCTATTTATGAATGGATTTCTATCTGTGCTCACACTTGTTATATTTTCTATTCATTCAGTGGTAACGTGTTTTCTATGTCGGATATGCATGTGTATTTTTGAGGTAATACATCAAAATTTATTTAAGAAGTTTAAATTAAGTTTTTTATGCTCTTTAAAAAGGGGAAAAAACAAGCTACGTATTAAGGGGACTTGGCAACGTTCGTAACCTTTATTCTGAAAAAGTGTATAAATGGATGATATTTTGATATCTAGTGTCAGTAGAACTTGAAATATACGTATAAAAATCTGTTTTAAGAATGTTCTTACAAGAAAAGTTGTTTAAATGCGATTTTTGGCAAAAAATGAAGAAAAAAAAGTAACATATTTTCAAAACATTCTCCTTTCGTATAAATTGATTCTAATATTACAATACTTTGCCTATACATAGCGAATACTTCTGTTCAAAGCATAGCTTAGGAATTTTGAAGAATGTAATTTAGAAGCAGATTTATTCACATTTTAATGTATCAAAGTATAGAAATTTTAGCAAAAAAAAGAACGTTATTATTTCAATTGATTGTAATTGGGAAAAGAATGTAAATTTTTAAAAACCTAGTTCACCTTCTGTGTGAAGTCTTAGACATATAAGGGCTACATATTATTATTATAGAAGCCTTTTCTTTTCATGAAAGAAGATTGTATGGAAAATATGCGATTCTTTCTCCAGTTTCAGCCATAAAATAGATTTTAAATATTTTTCTTGTAATGATATTCTTAAAACAATTTTATATATGTGTATTATTATTTGAACTGTCAGAAAAACCAAAAAAATTATTCATTTATACGCTTTTTCAAATGCAGTCACCACGCAGGCTCCGAGTGCAGTCTCTTGAAATAAAATGTTAATGCTTGTTTGCAAATGTAAGCTTTACAGATTCTTTTCTAAATGTTGCGTTATTTAATTAATATTGAACATTTTAACTATAACGAATGAAAACGATGCTTTAGCTTTTCATCAAAAGAAATATTTACTTAGAATTCAAAATGTTTTTATTTCGTTAATTATAACTCTTGATTTGAAAATCAGAGATAATTTTTCTTAGCCAGAAAGTATATGTAATTTGCCACCCTAGACAAAGAAACATCACTTTACGAAAACAAGAATATTTCGCAAATCTTGACAATCAAAAATGAAGTCTTATCAGCTAAATAAATTATATTATTTTGATGATCCTGAGCCAGATTTACACTTGAAATTAGTTTAGTTTTCATTAAAACTCTTAAGTTGTCTGCTAACTTTGTTATATACTTTTCCCGAAACATTCTTAAAATTTTGCTGGGAAAGAAAAATGCTGTGTTTTTAATTTAATCAAAATTAGCTAACTAATGGGATTAGAAAATTGAAGATATTCCAAACTGAATATTTCTAACAGTTTTAGCGGTATGACATTTGCTTTCCTCGTGAGACTTTCCTTAATTAGATTCCTCATTTATTTAAATAATAACAAAATATCTTTTCATAATTTAGAACCAACCCAATACATACTTGGTTATAATAAATGAGAATAACAAATTCCAAAGTAAAAATGAACGTTGAAACGTCTGGACAACTTTTTTAATAAGAGTAAGAAGCAAATTTATAAGATATCGTTTGTGTGTGTGTACTATAATTAAAGTGTTCCTGTAAAGATATTTCGGACATTTTATTAAGTAATGTCATTATTCAAGAAATAAAAAAATCTGGGAGAGTCGTTATTTTATCAGAAGATATAGAAAATTTATATGTTAGTACAAATTATAATTGTTAGAGAAAAACTAATATGTACTTTAAAAAACTCATTTTGCATGTATGGATTTTATCAAATTATAAATGATTAAGAAAATAAAAACATAAAAACACTTTAAAATTCTTTATTGTTATATCTGGACGAATTATGTATAATGAAAAATGATATTCGAATTTAATGTTCTTATACATAACCATTTGAATATTTGAACATTTTTTACTTTTATTCACCTTAGTATGTTTTAGTATGTTTTAGGCAAAGTCAACTAAATGTATCTACAAAGATTATACATGTTGTATTTTCTCATATTTAATTTATACTATCATATATATTGTTATTTATTGATAAACCTGGATATATTCGAAAATTTCAAGTTCTCTGAGATACGGTTTACATCTAAGAATACTTAATTTTTAAATCTACTTGAAGTTTAATTCCTTATTTTGAGAAACTTTTTTTTGCTAATTGTTCCATTTTTTCACTTTCATTTCCTGGAGTTAAGAACTAAAGAAAATTACATGTTCTAGTTTTCCCTTATAAGCTTTACGCTAAGCTTTCGAGAGGAGAAAAACAAATTTAGCTAAAAAGAGAGCGTTTCAGTTGAGATGCTGGTAGGAAAGATTGTTGTTCCTACCTATAGTATATGACGTTGATAGCTATAAAATGAATCCGAAAATGTGTTACATTTCGTATTAGTTGAAATTTGTGTTACATATCCCTTATTTTATTAATTTATTGTGTGCTGTCACCAATGTATCAAACGTATCCACACCCATGTATCTAAATTATCAATAAACACACGGAAGTAATTTAAATAAATTCTTTCTTCAGCTTCTTCAAAAGTTACACGAATAGAGCTGTTCCTTAACTTTATCCAGACAAAATTATATAATAATAATAATTATAGGACGTATCTTGAGATTTTTAACTCAAGTCTCTCCTCAACTGGACCTAAAAGTTTTTCATTAATAACTTTAATCCTGCTTACTGTAGAATCTTTCTAAAAATAAGTTTTCTATATATCTAGCTAGTACACAATAGCTTTAAAATATTTAAGTAACGCTTCACGTAACATTGATTAACGCCTCGTGGCATTCTTCTGTAATCATTTCTGTTTCTGTTTACATAACAATGCTTATTTGCATACATTAAAGGCTTCTTCACAAAACAACGCTATCATATCCAACAGCGTCTTAAAGTAGCCCTCAAGATTGATTAAAGAAAATGCACGTGAGAACCCTTTACAATTCTGAGGAACTCATACATTTTTTTCTTTTGTTGTCCTCATCAAATTGACATGTTTATATTCTGAATGAATGTATAATTAAGTTTAACACCCGAATTTTTCCTAGTGTCTTGTATTAAATTTGGATACTAAAAATAGTATCCATGGTCACTCTATACATTTCTGTTCAGTAGTTAAACATTACAAATATTGTTATATTATTTATTTGAGTGACGAAATAAGATAGTATAATACCATTCTTGCTTAATTCACAAATTAGATTTGCCACACTGGGTATCAATTTTCTGAGCTATAACTTAGATATTTCCTTTGGAGAGTTACTATCAATTCTATTGTTGTAAAACAAGAATATTTGGCTTTATATATGATCATAGAAACTAAGAGTATTATTTGAGCAGTAATTATATGATTAATAACATATTGAAATCAATAATATAGTCAAAGTTATTATATAAAGAAGAATAAACACAATCGAGCAGAGCGATACCATTTTTTGTTATCCTACTATGGTTAATTGATCACTATTATACGAAGATAAATAATAAAGTATGGTATTAGAAGACAAAGGTTTGCGTCATGATAAGAATTTAAATTATAGAAGATTTACCATTTATAAAAAGTAAGGAATTTCCTTTTGAGCTTTACAAAAATTTATTTCATACAATAAATTAACAATTAAATTAAAATTAAAAAACACGGGTTCATGGACTTTATCTAATGTTTTTTTCGATCAAGTGGATAAGAAACAACAAAACAAATGAAATAAGTAGAAAAAACATTTTAATAACTACTTAGTTTTTTTAAAAAAAGAAAAAAACTCAAAAAAAATAATAATAATAATTCTTTAAACAAGGTATTTTAAATTCAATTTATTTCAAATTTTTTTATCTAAAAGTGATATTTAACGCTTTTTTTTTACAATAAAATATTCACCAAAACAGTTTTACAGTTGTTCAAAAAAAAATCTAAAACAAGAATATATATATAAAAAAAAAAAAGGCCAATTTCCCAAATTTTAGATCAACAAAGAAAAATTTGTTTTTAGCTATTTTTATTATATAGTTACAATTAATATAAATATGTTAAAGAATATTGAGACATAGCCATCCTGGATACCCTGGGCTTGCCGGTTCCGGTAAGCCAGGGGGTGTGGGGTTATCAAAAAGAAAGAGACATAATTCTTTAAAACAAATTTTATTGGTTTTTTTAAAACTTAAGTTCTAATTTGGGCAAATTTAATTAGAGTGGGGAGTCAAACCCCAAAATTTAAAACACGTATTTTAAAATCGGAAAGCAATTGGGGTCCCCCTATCTCAATTATTCCCCAAAAAACCCCCGTTATCTAAAATTTCTTATATCTTTTTACCTTTTCCCGTTCTGGTCCCTTTTACCTTTGAGAATATTATCTATAAACTTTTTATTGGGAAAATTCTTGATCCGCAAGGTAGCTAATTTTTGATCCCCCGTTCCACACTGCTTTGTTTTACCTATCGATCAGAATAATTCCACAATAAATCTTTTGAGCCGTTCTATATCTAGGTTTGCCACGCTATCTTTTAAGCTTATCCCGATATCCTTTTTATAGTATATCTCATTTTTCATATTATTATCGTTTTTCTTCTTGGTATTTTAAAAAAATTTTGCCTTTTAAACGTGGCCCCAAAAAGAAACATAGGAGTTTTTAATCAGAAATACCGAGCGTCAAACCCCCCCAAGAAGAAAAACGTGTTTACTTAAGGGTTCTAAAGCCCTTAATAAATTACTGTTTTTTTTTCTAAATTTCTTCGCTTTCAGTTTTTTTTAAAATTTTAATTTAAACTTCATTTAACATAATTTCCAATATCTATCTTGATTTTTAATTTTCATTTGTTTTAATCTTAAATTTTAACTTTTAAAATTTCCAAAATTTATTTTTGACTTTAATTTTTCAACTTTCTAGAATTTTAATATTCTTTTTAATTTTTTAAACTGTGACAAAAAATTTTTACTCCAATAATAGGCCAACATTAAAAAATACTTTTTTTAAATTTTGGGCCTACTCTCAACATTTCGTTATTAAAATATTTATACACTTAAAAATATTATTCGGGTGCGCAGCCAATCTAACACGCATATGGGCTTACTTTTTTGCCCCTTTTTTAAAAACACCAAAACTTGGTAATACTTTCAAGATTTTCAGGGTCGTCTCCAAAGAAACTATTTGAGCCCTTTTTTCCAAATTTAATCAATTTTACATATATTTTTTATATATCACAATAAATTTTTATCTCCATCCCCAATCTGGCAAAAAAACCCCAATGGGGCCCGCGCACTTTTTTTTGTTAGTGCCTTTTAGGGTTTCCCTGAACCAGATGCCTCAAAAACGAACAATACAACAAATATATATATAAAATTTTATTTACAAACATTTTCAATAAACCATTATAACAAATAACCAAAGGAATTTTCGCATCTCACGGGTAAACATCGAAGTAAACAAATGTGTGAATACAAAGTTTTTTTTTCGAAAAAATTTTAACAAGTAAAAAAGTTCCAAAATTAAATGAAACCATTGAGTGTTTGACTTCATAACTTTTAAGCCCCCCCAAATTTCCCTTCTTTCAAAAATTTTTCCGACCACTTGTTAAGGGAAAAAAAAATGAAACAAAAACCTGATTTTTATATTCGGTCTCCCATTCACGTTCAACGATGAGGTGTCATCACTTTCATTCCTTGGTTGTACGGGAATTTTTTGTTGTAAGGCTTGTAACCTTTTCCCTTTCCCCCCCAACTGTGCTTGGCTGGTCGTGGTTTTCTGTTCTCCGTCGGGCCTTTAAAATTTTAAACTTTTTTCAATGGAATTTCAGTTGATTCTCTCCTGCTCTTTTTCTATCTCGGGAAATAGTACTAGATGACATTTGTCTTTTTTTATTACTATTATTATTACCCTTTCTTTGCCATTTTTTTGTGGTCCATTGTCCCCGATACACCTGATCTTTTAATCCCTTTGGTTATATTTAAACCTTTTGTTTTTTTTTCTTTCCCCTCTGAACTGGTAGTGATCTGCCCAGTGATTTTTTTTTATGGGTCCCCTGTATTTTTATATTATTTGTTTTGGTTCCCAAACCCCTTTTTGTCTAACCCTTTCACCCAGATTTTTCTTTCCCATATTGTGACTCATTTAATCCTTGGTGTACTTTTTTCCGAAGTACGAGCCCCGATTATCTTATACTATTTGGGATACCTTTTCTAGACCTCGTCACTTTTCCTATGACGATATATTTTTATTTGATCTACGTTAACTGTTAATTTTTTTCCTGATTTCCATATTACAATATTATTAAAGTTCTTAACTTTAGGACTTAAAAAGGTCCCTCAAATTTTTTTTTAAATTTAGCACATACTTTTTGGGCTGAATTTAAAGGGGGTGTGTTTCCAATAAACCCAATCTTTTTCCTTTTTATTTTTATGTCCTTTCTACGCTTTATAATATTTTTCCCACCTTCCTGTTTAATTTTCTACTTAGTCAGCTTTTTTAAAAACTTTTTTTATATCTTGAATTTTTAATTTAACTTTTCCCAAACTTAGTTTTTTAAATTTTAACTTTTCGACCTAAAAAAATTCAGCCGGGGTTTTCCCGTTGTTTCATTCACCCCCGACGAATGCGTAAAAAATCCCTAAAATTGATCCCAAGTATCGTGTTTATCATTAACATAATTTGAATCATTTGCACTATATCTCGATTAACTCTTTCAGTCCGATTTGCTTGTGGTTTTCCAGTTTCAATTCCTTTTTTGCCTAATCTTTCACTTATGCTCAAAAAATTTCGGGTATAAATTGGGGACCATTATCACTTATTTAAATTTTTTTGGAGCCCATAACGCGATATAAAGTTATCAAAAATATCCGCTATTATACGAGATGAGGCCTTTTTTGGGGTAATTTGCCCATTTTGTGATCGGTTATTTCTAAAAAAAATAGCGGTTACGTCTTATTCTCGATATAGGGTACGGGGCCAATAAATCTCGTCACCCATTTGGATAATTTGATATAATTGGGTTTAACCGACCAGCTGGTAACGCGTTTTTTTAGTTATTAACGGGCCGGCATGTAGGACATATTGATCAAAAATTTTTTTTCATGTAGGGGGAAAAAACAAACGTCCCGAATTTTTTTGATACGTTTTAAATCTGCCCACGTGTCCCCTTTTTGGCTTATCATGAAATTCCTCATTATTTCATTCCTTAAAAATTTTGGAAAAGTTTCACGCATTTTTCCCCCTGACGTTGGTGTTTCGCAAAAATAAAATCCTTCAATTAAAAAGGAAAACTACCAATTTCACATATCGTTTCATTTAACCAGTTTTCTTCCGGGTTTTTAAAAATCTATATATAGACCAATTCTGGGGCATTTTCTGTTCATTAATTGTTCCCGGAATAAGTACCAAATCTTTTATTTGGCACAATTTAATTTTATCACCAATTTAAATTTTTTCTATGCTTTTTTTGGAAAAATGTAGCCACCATGTTTAACTTCATTTCTGACCCCTTTAAAGTGTAAATTCCCTTTTTTTTCTTTTATCTTTAATCAGCGAATTTTTAATTTTTTTAAAGATTTCTGATCAAAATCTAATACGTTTTTACCCCTTTTTTGAAATCGATACCCAGAATAAAGGGGATTCTAAAACTTTCGACTGAAATGACCAATTTCTTTGAAATTTTTCGATCTTAATTTTCAATTCTACAATCCCCTGTTTTGGCATTTCGCCCCTGGCTGTTATTACCCGGGCTCTGATTTTTTTTTTTTATAGAAAAAAAATTTTCTATATACTTTTTCCGATATAAAGATTTATCTGTCCGGGGCCCCTAGGGTTTCAAAAAAAGTTTTAATATAGGTACGGGGAATTTTTCGGGGGCTTACATATTGGGGAAAGCAATTTCTCTCTTGTCGACACCCTTTTTAGGTTGATCAAACCTTTTTCAATATTTAATCGTCCCCTTTGGGCCATCGCCCGATTGAAATTTTCACTGAACCCTTATTTCTACGGTCCCCTATTAAAAAATCATTTCGCTATTTCGAAATGGTAACCCCGTTTCTGAATCTTTTTATCATTATTATTAAACCCCCTCTCGAACCCTATTATTTTGGGCATTTCGTAAAACTCATTTCGTTTCTTGGTTTCCCTTATTTTAACCTCCGTTTCTACCATTAGCTTAAAATTAGGCATCCTATGCCATTTGACCTCGTCTTTTACATTATGGTTTTGAAACCCCTTTTTTGATTTGCAAGAATATTTTCTTCGAATTTACCCGGACTTTAAAAGTTGTATCGTATTTTTTACGCACCTCCCTATCCTGACCCGTGGTTCAGCGAACTAAAATATGATCCACCAAGTCTGCTTGGGACATTCCAATTCTAAACTTTTTTCTATTTTTAGTAATCTATATACAAAATCAGTCGCCTCCCGATTTCTTCCCGCTGTGATGCATAAAACTCCGACTGTAGTTCTTTTTTTTTTTTGATCGGGGGAAAACCCTTCGCTAATTCAGCTTTTGAGCTGCGCAAAATCGTGGCTGTATTTTGCACCAACAACGAACCAAATATCGAATACCAATCTTGACCCCCTTCCCCTGAGATGACTTTTTTAAGTAATGACAGTTTAAAACTTGGGATTTCAAGTAACTGTATATTGTTATCGATGCACTCGATAAACTCCCTAACATTCTCCGACCCTAAAAAGTACATTTCAGGTAGAATTGTATTTCCACCTACATTACCTAACCCAGAATTAAATACGTTCGGCATTGTGACATAGCCATCCGTGATGACCATGTCTTGCCGGTTCCGCGTAAGCTAGAGGTGTGGGATTATCAAAATGAAGAGACAAAATTTCTTAATACAACTTTATTAAGAGTAACTTATAATACTTAAGTTCTAATTTGACAAATTTAATTAGAGTGAGAGTCAAGCCCAAATTAAATCACGTATTTAAGTCAGATCACGCAATTAGATCCCTATCCCCATTATCCTAAATAACCTGTTATCTAATTACTTATATCTAATATTACCTTTTCCAGTTCTGGTCCCTTGACCTAGAATATTTTCTATAAACTTTATATATGAAGATTCTTGATCCGTAAGGTAGCTAATTCTTGATCCCTCAAGATTCCACACTAAGCTTTGTCACTCTATCGATCAGAATAATTCCACAATACAATCTTTTGAGCTGCTACGCTATATCTAGGTTTCCAGCTATCTCTAAGCTTACCCCGATATCCTTTATAGTATATCTCATTTACATATTATTATCGTTTATCTTCTTGGTATTGGGTTGGAAAAGTTTTGCCTTTAATCGTGGCCGTCAAAGAACATAGGAGTCATGTTAATCAGAAATACGCGAGAGACGTCACAATATGATAGAATCACAACATTAAGTGGTCATTAATTTTTATTAATTATCATTAAAGTATCGTATTGTCATCCAAAACTATCGTGTATATAAAATTTCAGTACAAAAGAATGCTTTAAAACCTGAGAAAAAACAATCTTTTAAAGTTTTGACTCAAGTCCCTAAAAATGAAATCAACATGGCTGCATCTGTAATTCTTTAAATAATTAGTTTTATTCAATTAGTTTTAATTACTTATAGTTAAATTATCGTATTATTAGCCAATACAATAGAGTCCAGAAAATTGCAGCTTAAATGAGCGCTTTAAAATGTATTTTATTAACGATTGAAAATTCCACCAAGATAAATAAATAAATATAGAGTGTGAGTTAATAGTAGGAATTGAAAAAGGTCATTGAATAAGATACAATCATTTAGAATAACGATTGTTCTGAAATATTTTATAAAATTTTTTTGTAAATATTATTATTATTATTATTATTATTTTTATAAAATATAGAAAAATTAAAAAAATATTTTTTTTAAGCATCAGATTTAAAAAAAATGAAAAATTTGATTTTGATTTTCAAAGAAATAAGCTATTGATTTTTTAAACATTTTTAAATAAAATCATATTTATTAAAATATAACTGGAACAAAACTCATAAGCTACACTTTTGTTTTTTCCGAATGTTCTTTTCATATTTGTTTAACCAACTAGCTTATTCTTGTCATGAAGTCCTTTCAAATTCAAACATTTACATTTTTTTAATAATACTTCTGTTGTGAAAAAAATGTGCAAAGATTAAAACTGTGTAAATTTTAACAAAGAAAATTATATAAGAGTGCAAAATATTATTTAAAAATGACTTTATGTTCTTGTTGACTGTATATAATTATCTAAAGATTTTACTTATATATAGATTCTAAGCAAAATAATGATAGCAAAAGCAAAGTAAAATGAAGGAATACAGCAAAAGAATGATGTGATTTAGTATTATATATATATATCTTTCAAATCAGAAGGGGGGATACAATTCAGAAAATAAGAGCCTGTTAAAAGATTGTGAGAAAAAGTTAATAAACAAAAATGTACGTTTTCTAAAGCTATCACAGATTTTGGGCTGTGATATAGGGTTAAGATTGTTATATATACATGAAGAGTGACTGTGTAACATTAGTTTTTCTAATAAAATGACTGTATTTTTATTATTATAGCCAAGAAGCGTACTAAAATTTATTTTTAGTAATAAATTATATAAACTTATAGTAAAGAAATTATAACAGCTGCACATATAAATAAATTTTTAAAAATAACTAAGCGTTTCTATAAATATAATATTGATCAGGAAATCATTAAAAGTTGACTTTAAAGTGCAATGGAAAATATTCCCCTTTTAACAGACAATCTTCGATTTTGAATATTTTAAATGCTGTTTTAGTATACTTCCCTTATGAGTTACGTGCATTGAAATTTCTAACAACTTGCATAGATAAATTGCAAATCAAGGAAATGAATTTAAGTACATGCAATGAAACTTCTCTATTTTACATACTTATTAAAGACTCTAAAGCTGTAAATTCTTTTCTAAACAATGCAAAACTGCAAGAGTTACTTAAAAGATAAGAATTCAATGTAAAATTCTGTTAGACACAATAACGACATTTATCGCACAAGAGCATTTTCAATCTTTTTGGGATATCTCTCACGTCCTGATAAAGATTTTTGTGAATTCATTTTCACTTTTATGAGATGAATTCAAATGCGATTTGCAGGTATCTAGTAAAAATATAGTATAGTTACTGTAATATTAAACTTAAATATATTGTATTCGGTGCATTCACAAATAATAGAACGATTTTCTAAGAAGTTAGGAATCTAAAACATTTTTAATTCAAAAAACATGCTTGAAAATAGTATGTGTTAAGAGTATTCTATTTTAAATATATAAATTTAAATGATAAAAATTGTAAAACTGTTTCAAAATTTCTTTTATTACTCAATAAAAGGAAATTGTACATTTAAACAATATTTGAGACATTAGTACAACCAAAGCGATTTATAAAATGCATGATTTTGCTTAACACTCATGCACCTTATATAATAAACACACTTCTGTGTATATTAAAAGACTAAAAGCATTTAAAGGTGTCCTTTTATATGTTCCTGTGAGAAAACAATCATGTTATTCTGCTATATTACCTGAAATTTAAATGAAAAAATATGTTTTACACTATAGTTTTTTTTTAAATCTACTAGTTTTTGTAAGCTTATAAACAATATAATATTCGCTTACGATTTAGAAGGAATTATTTTAAGTGAATATCCAAATTTCCCGTGGGCGAAAGGAAAAATTAGGTCACACAATGCCCTACATACACATTGAACATAATACCCCAAAATGAGAATAAAATGAATTTTTTCAAATTGTTTTAATGGTAAATATACGTTTTATAATATAATTAGACAAATTTGCATATGCGCGTACCTTATATTAGAACAAGTAGTAGGATTTCTTTCAGCGATGATTCCTAGTTTAAACTGAGCTCTTAAGACCAGAGTTAAAATACGTCTAGTACAGTGTTGAGATATTGACCTGAGTGTTATCTCATAAAAAATAAATAATTAAGGATGGTTGGGGATGCAGAAACACGTGAAACTCTTTTTTGTTTCTTTTTTTGATATCTTTGTACAGTGGTACATCTTTGGTTCTAGACCCATTGCGCTTCCTTTCCCAAACGACATATATTTGAAAGGATATCAGGGAACAGTGTTAGCTTTTCAAGTGTAACAATTGCCCATATTAGCACAGATTTGTCAAAAACAATTGAGCCTCTTGTATTAAAATTGGTATATAATAGAAGCTTTTATAATTATCCATTCAAATTTGGTTCTCTATTTTACTTTATGCAAATTAAGGAAATTGATGAGACAGGTGTTTCTACTACTGTGCGTTTTAATATGACTCATATGTTTGAAGATTAGCAACCATTTTTGAGTCTTTTAAAGCTATGGAAAAAATTCAACATGTGAGGAAAGATCACAGTCTGGGCAACCCAACAAATGCGGGTTGTAGCAATGTGCTATGAAATGTAGCTTTTTTATAATGAAAACAGTTCCTAGAGACAAGAACAATATCCAAAAGACAGATTGTAGGGCGCTTTAGAGCCACAATTACCCAGAATGATCTTAAGCGTAGAGCTCAGTAAGGAGTTGACAGGTAATCAAAACACAAATAAACTCTCCACTAATTCTGAATGCTCAGTTTCAAAATATGATGTTTATCGAAGTCTTAATGAGACACAGCATTGTACTAGGAGATTAAAGTTTGTATCCTACTCTCTCTAGGTCACAGGTACGCCCAGTTGACATGGGGAAGACAACATCATTCATGAACACTGGAGTATTGAACTTGTGGGACTATGATGTAGCAACCTACATGAGTTAATCTCTTTCGACGTTGTACAGATTTTGCACACATATTATGATATTTATTTCGCTAGTGATTGTCGTTATATATTTAAATTGACGATACTCTTTCTCTATTTTCCTTTCCCCACTATTCTTTTTCATGTCTTGTGCAAACGTATAAATTTAATTGTGTGTTTTTAATAAATGTTGGTGCAATTAAAAAACAATGTTGTTTTTGTAATATTGTGATTTATCATAAAAAACCTCTTCACTAACGAGAGTCCCATTGACTACGAATTCTCAAATTGTTTACTTTTAAAGAGACCTAGAGGCTCAGTAAAAGCCTTCCAACATCATGGAAGTGAACCATTATGAATGTCTTAGCTGGACTGATGTTGGAAGTTTCTCTATTTTCAGAAAGGCACCTTGACTTCTCTGAAGTAAAATGATGAGATCTCGTGAGGCTTTCCAGTGGTGCAGCCTAATTCAACTTAATGAAAGATAAGGCTGGATCCCACACGGAGCTTGAATACCTCGAAAATACGATATGTAGGGGAAGTATAGCTAGTCAGATCTCCTGACCTTAATCGCATATAACATGTCTGGTACACGCAATTGGAATTGACATGCGTTGCAGGTGAAATCCCTTCAGAAAACACTGGAGCTAAAAGTATTTTTTGGGGGAGGTATTAAATTTTCCCCAAACACTTCATAAAAAACCAAAATTTTATCAAAATAGTTGGGGAGCTGCATTGTGCAATGATCAGACTGTAATAACCCCTCTGCATTTATTGTCTAGAAACCTAATTTTTAGATTACCATACATTCAGGAGCATAAATTGTGATCATGAGCGAGTACCATTAATTATTTATAGTTATTTTTTTGACATATTAATTAATTTAGACCTTACCAAATTTCCCTTGAATTAGCTCAGTACTTATTGAAATTCTACGAAAATGTGCTTCATCCTTAACTTTTACACACCGATGAACATCGCATAATGTTATTTTCTATTCAAATACCAATACACTGAAATCCTTCTTGATGTGTCGCTTCTTATATCATAGTGTATTTGTAAGCATTTTATACAGGGAATTGTTTTTTACATTTTTTTTTCTGCTGGTGCTATAGGATTATTCAAGTATGAGCAATAAATTTTTGTGGTACAGATTT
>BMAV01009673.1:26310-41522 GCA_019973955.1 Trichonephila inaurata madagascariensis
TCTTGTGGTTTAACTTGTGGTTGATTAGTGTGCTTGAATAATAATAACTAATAAACTTATGGAATCATTATGGAAGTTTCTGGTCAAGCTTTGTTTCCTCCCACACTCTTAGGTAGGCAGGACTGTGAGGGAGCGACTTCAGGGGAAAGTGGCTTACAAGGTTAATAAGCGCGTTTTTATAGATTAGTTAGCTTTGTATATAATAGATAACAATTGCGAATGACTTATCTAGTAGGCAAATTCGGTGAGTTTGTTATTTTTACTTATAATTCCAACATTTTACAATTCATGATAACTATTTACTATTAACCCACTTTTAAAACTTACAAAATTATTCTGTTCAGATTTCCAAAATAAACAGGCTCATTCTTTCAGAGTATACAAAATGCTTTCTTTTGAATCTGATGACCTCACATTCAACATTTATCGCCTTATTTTCCTCTTCTTTTATTGAACTACAATATTCATTTATTATTATAAGATCTTTTCAAATATAAGTTTAATACACATAATTTTCCCCAGAGACATCCTAGCTAGTGTTTTGCAAGGATCACTACTGGGGCCAATCCTCTTAATATTTAAGTCAACGTCATATTCCCCAATATATACACAATAACAAGCGTTAATATTTACTTTGATGCTGCTGCTGTATTCAAAACAAGAAAAATTTGTTACATATGCATTAAACAAATACTTAACGTTGCTTGAAAAATATTTGATACATGAAAATTTAAAATTAATATAGAAAAATCTGCAATTGTTCTATTTAAAAGAAAAGGGATAATTATCTACTCCCCCCCCCCCTGCGCTTTATACAACATAAATATTCCTTAGTCTCATTCCACAAAATGCCTATATATAATCCTGGATAAAACACCCACATAGAAATTACACATTAAACAAGCTCGTGAAAAGTTCCAAAACTATATCTTAAATTTTATTTTCTAATGTCCATCCTCTAATGCATAGAAAATAAATTTCTTCTCTACACTTCTATTACGCGCCCAGACAATTGACATGCAAGCCTAGCTCAACAAATTGAATGAGTAAAACTATGTAGTTGATGAAAAATACAAATTTAGAGAGAGAGAGAGAGTAGTGAATTTAATCTTCTCTTTTCTCCTCTAGAAAACACATATAAAAAATTGCTAAAATTCTTTAATGCTCTTCTTAAAGTTAACAAATTAACATGCAAAATCTTGAAATTCATCTAACTCATCCATAAACTGTAAGAACAAGATAAATTCTACTTGATTCAAATGAGCCATTCTAACAATGCCTCTAAGTTTCATTTTATTCCTCACTTATTTTCCCTTCAAATTTTTACTTTTGTAAATATTAACTCTGACTTAAGTTACAAAACATGATTCCTTCCTTTTACCTATATATGTACCTGTCCGGTATTTTTTTCCTTCAACATAGTAATTACGTTTCTTTTATTGCAGTTTTGGTAACTAATAGAGCCAATGGGCTCAATTCATATGACTTCATAGTCACGTGATAGTGACGTGGTTCTAGCCAATCAATTCAAAAACTCATGTGACGTCATAGTCACACGATAAAAACTATCTTGTGTTCCCAGCTAATCAGTTCACGTGCTTCGATGTTGCCAAGTTTTGCTCTTTGCAGCAACTTTCTCTAAAAAAGTGCATTGTATACAAAATGCATTTTATTTAAAAGTATAACCATAAATTACGTTTTTTTTTATTTTAAAAAATCTTTTTTGAGCAAAGATACGGGAATAGAGCAACAACAATGATGTTTGGTGTTGGTGAAAACTCCACGCATGAATAGAAGAAAAATTAAATCGCAATAGTTAATATGCCACAGAGTAAATGTACTCTTTGCGTAGAGAAATAACGAAATGGTCTACACCAGTGATTCTTAAACTTTCGATTACCACGGCCCCCTTTTAAGTATCCGCTTGACATTGCCGGCCCTAAGGGGTCTCAGGGGTGTTAAAAATTTCTCTAGAGGTCTGAAAATATAAACAATTTTCAAACAGGTATAATTCTTTTAAATTTAAATTAAATAATTCGAATCTTTTACACATTATTTATAAAGGAATGGGGCTTCAGAAAAGTATAAAATGTTTAAAATGTAGTCATAATTTTAAAAATTATAAGCATATGAAAATAAGAAACTATTCTATAAGAAATATTTATTAAGTTTTACGTCGCGCATGCTATTTTCTAAAATAGTAGCTTTAATTACTAGCTAAAAGTTGATTTATAAAGTTAAATGTATTTTCATTACACTGTAGCTATTTATATATATATAAAATAATAACTTATATATTTTAATAAATAAAAAAATACACACATTTTTTAAAAATATTTAAAAAATTGCAATGTTTTACAAATATTTTGAAATACAAAAGATATATAATACTAAAATTAGGTAGGGCTTAAAGAGTATGATGCATTTTATAATTCTGTAAAGTTTTATACATCACCGGCTACTATTTTAGAAAATAGCGTGCGCAACGAAAAAAATACTTAATATTTATCATAGAATCTTCATATGCTTATGATTTTTAAAATTATCATTATATTTTAAACATTTTATACTTTTCTGAAGCCCCATTCTTTTATAAATAATGTGTAAAAGATTCGAATCATTTAATTGAAATTTAAAAGAATTATACCTGTTTGAAAATTATTTATATTTTCAGACCTCTAGAAAAATTTAACACCCATGAGACCCCTTATTTAACATTTTGAACACCCTCCCTGATTACCAACATATGGTTGAATAATTCTAAAACTGCCCTTGCTACTTCTTTTTGAACATGAGTTTCTACTATTTTTTGAAAATACTACGCTATAGTAAAAACGCTATAGTAGTTGAAAACAATAAAAGCACCAACATTCTTAATCGAAATATATATTCTAATAGAGTTTTTAGTGACATATAGTTTAGGTTGGCACATCTTTCAATATTACCACGAGGCCTTTCAGAATCTGTAAAAGAGGGAAATCTTAACATGAAATGAAAGACCTTCACTGCTCCCCTAGAAAGCCACTGGGGACCCCAGTTTAAAAACTGCTGGCCTACACTAAAAGAAAGTGGGTGAACTGGATCCAAGAAAATCGCCATAATAGACTACTTGTAACAAGAAACAGAGTATTGTTATTTAGCTTCAAGTGGGCAAAATGAAATGCAAATCAAAGTGGAAACTTTAAAGTAGCTTGGCGTAATCGAGTTATGGTTCAGAATAACTTAGCTGTACGAGAAAAACAAAATGACGGATTGTTACCCGACAGTTAAAATTTTTTAATTCATAAAATACCTCATTCCTTTGAAATAAACAGCGCGAAGGTAGATGTAAAAATCTTATTTTTTTTTTATGATAATTTTTTTCTATTTTTAAATTTATCGTTTTTATATCCAGTATATCGTTTGTACGCGCGTCCGTAAATTTCAATCTAAATTTTGTGTATTAAAAGTGCGCGTCTTACACTGGAATATATGAAGCACTAAGTGACTCCGAAAATGCAGCACCAAGAAAGAGTGGTCAGAAAGAGAATATACTTGATAAATAAAGAGAAAGAGAGAGAGAGACAGCAACGAACAGTAAGTGATATTTATTTTGAAACGATACTCGTAACATAAGTGAGAACAACTTTATCTCAGTAGGTGGTAGACCACCGTGGGAGACGATACAGGAAACAACATATTGAGTAAATGAGAGAACGGATGGATTTCAGAGGGAAAGCCCTTCCTGTGCCATTTGTCATAATTAATCTTATGAACGTGGCAATGACAAGACATGCAAGTACATCCAATACCATCTTAGACATGTTTGATTGATTAAACCAGTGGTCATTAAGTGGCCAGGGAAGCCCCTATACATCTTTCAAAACACGTTAGCTAAAGCGCGAAGTGTATGGTCGGGCATTATCCTTTCGGGAAAGGGTATTGGTTATCGCTCCACCAATATCTCGAAAATAGGAGAATGTCATCACCCGCAGAAAATAATCCACGTATCGTTGTGTTGTCATAAGGCATTGAATACGAACCAGAGGTGACCAGCTATCACACGCAATGGCAGCAGTAAACGGAGTCGTCTATGTTGTGGGGTTATTTTCGGGCTTTTTTAATGGAGGCCCCCAGCAAACCATTGGCAATTAATCGAAGATTAATGGCTCTGGTCGATATGGGGACATCATTGATGTCCCTATATTGCCTTTTGCTGGCTGCAAAAAGGCAATAAAAGTGGCTTGTGAAGCACAAACGTTCTTCAATTTTTTCATGTTTTCCTAATTTCAACCACCTTTGCAATAATCGATGCACTGTGGATGGATCTAGAGAAGTGTCAACTGAAATTTGACGCATGGACCAGTGTGTGCCCTTTTAAATCAAATCACCATGTCTCTCGTAAAATTGTTTGCTGGAGCAGAGTCATTCTTGGTTCTAATTCATTTTGGTCTGCTGATTCAGGTCTAGAATTCTTGTTATTACACGCATCCTCTGAGATAAGTAAAATATTTCAGCGATTATTTCCCTGGCAGAAATATAACAGCCTAAACTTTACTAAAACCTAAATTTTTATTAACACGTGTGTTCTTTTCCCAGATGAAATTTGTTTCAATCCCTCGTTTCATTGCATGCTTTAAGTTAAGTGAATCGTCTCCTAAATATCTGTGAAAAATTCCAATATGGTTTTTATATTGTAATGGTATGGGCCGGAGTCACGATGATTGGTCAGGCGATGTTACATATAATGCCTGCTTGAACTATAAACGGTGATCGATTCGTTAATGAAGTTCTATATTCCATGTTCGTATTTTGTGTGCTGCTTTGAGAGATAATACATGAAACATGAAAGAGATCACGGGTGTGTCATTGCATAGGGGTTGTACAAGATTGTCAAGATAGCCAGGGTACATATTCTACGTCTCGTATATCCATCTTGTTTCTGTTATTTAAATCAGAGGGAAAAGTGTTTGAGATGAACCAGGTCGTCCTTTTGATATTCGACATCAATCTCCAACAAATATGGGCACCTTTATCTTGCACTAAAAAAAGAATGAGAAAACTTGTTTAGACAGCTCCTGGATGATGATGTTAACAGCATGCCTCAACATGTTGACAGTTGCATCGAACTTCAATGTAGACGTATCCCATTTTAACATGTTTTAGGAGTATTCTGTAGTGTATTCTTTGCTTGATATTTTCAACAACGTGTTTGAGTTATCAAGTGTATGTCCCAACAACACATCCTCGGTTATTAGCTTCATAATAAATCTTTGGCGTGGAGTACAAAATGTATTTGAAACACCACATATGTAAGTGTAACATTCAACTATTCATGTTTTTTTATTCTGTGTGAATGGTTACTTGCTATCCATTCTTAGAATTTGTCCTCTAGTGTTTCACTGTGTGACACTCTTAGATTTTTCCTGTTTATATTAAAATTATTTTGAACCATATTATTACACTTTTTCATATTTTTTAATACAAATACAAATTGTCCAATTTGGCAGTAATTATCTCTTTCGATCACATCACCATATCCATAATTGTATCACGTATTCCACTTGGATAAAAGCATTTATAGGGCATTTTTCGAATTCAATAAATAATTTTCTCATTTATATAACAAAAAGATTAAATACAGGCTTCAGTGAAATGAATTTTCTGTTTATAATATAACGTCCTTTCTCTATTGTGATGATGTTGTTTGTCACTTCTAGCTTTTGTAAAAACATCACCAGTCATTATTGTTATTGATGTGGATTCAATTTGAATTATAGATTCAATACTTTTGAACTTGGGTAATTTTCTGGACTACAAGCTCATTTGGTTTTGTAATTTGCACTTTCCTCTATTTTTTGTTGTTTTTCTGTTTATTTCAAATTGGTTTTATATTTATTTTATCTCTCAAATTGAGTGATTAAAAACTGTTTATTTAAATAAATACAAACAAATTATTTGTTTTTAATTGCTTTGTATAACTCTGAAAAATTAAAAATAAGATTATAGACCTCTTGTGATATCTTTCTTATTTCAACCCCCTATTACATCCCATACCCAATACGAGATATACAATTTCAAATATTTTGTAACAAATTAGGTAGACAATATTAAAGATTCGAAGCATGTTTACTCCAAGTGGAAATATCGTATTAACCCTTTAACAGGCACACAGCTAAAATACAATTTTCTGTGATAAAGCACTTGATAAATGTAATGTTCTCATCCTCTATAAACGTTATTTAGTCACAAAAAAATATCTAATCGGGGTTTATTTTCCTGGGTGGTGGCTAGACGTTATAGCCACTGCGCACTTAAGACATTTAACTTACTTTTTAGGACAGAAATAATGAATCATATTACAATAAACTTTTTTTGAAAAATTAACATCCATGTAATAACTATTTCAATATCAATTAAATACAAAGTATAAAAGTAATTAAATAATAATATAATAATTGTACAACGTAGAATACTTACTTAAAAAATATAGAGAATACTTAGAATATACATTAAACTTGGTATATATCCATAATTTATATTTTATTTAATTTTAGCATGAAAAGTTAGAAATAAAGTAATATTTTTGAGAATTTAAATTAGTTATTTCCCAAATTTGATGAGCTATTTACTGTGGAACTTAATAATATGCAAACTTTTTCTCCGAGCAGGAAAGCTGTAATGAAAGATTTTCGAACCCGAGAATCTTGTACCACATATTGTAAACAAAGTTTGTTTATATTTCCCATCCCCAACATTCTCAGGTGATTCTAAATGCTCTCTCTCGAGTACAGGAAAAGCGAAAATTTCTAGGTTATTTTTCTGTTCTTGGTGGGCAGTGGATAGAGCCCCTCTATCCACATATTAAAGGTTTCCAAAAACCTAAATAAAACCTTTTTCTTTTAATTATACAATTTCATAATTCATTCAGATGAGAGAAAAGTATTCTTAAGACATATCGAAATTTTTTTCAAATATCAGAAATTTTATTTATAGTAATCAAAATAAAATTAGTAGATTTACACCGAGAAACACTGTTTTTAACCACCCATCAGGGGACATGAAATGCAAAAAGAATGTATCGTCCTGCCATCTGTATGAATTTTTACGTGTTTTGGCTTCAATTAACGCATATAGATAGACTGAATATTTAACACCCGCTTTGAGAAAATTTTTTTAATATGTGGCTTGACGTATTAGCCACTGCCCGCTAAAGGGTTAAGGTATCCGACTACGTTCGTAACCGGGATTTTGCAAAAGCGCATAAATGGATAATTTTCTTGATATTTAGTGTTACTTAGATTAGAATACATTTATACAATTCTTTTAAGGACACTTTGACAAAAAAATTATTTAAATACAATATTTTGGCAAAAAATTAACTTAGAATAGTTTTTTTTCCAAATTGTTCTCCTTTTGTAAAAAATGCTTCTATTATAATAATATTTTGCCTGTGTATAGCTCAGACCTCTTTACTGAGGCTCAACTAGAATTTTTGAAATATATAGCTTAGAAGTGGGTTTATCCATATTTTACGACAACAGAGAGGAGCAATTTTAAGAAAAAACGCCGATAATTATTCCAATTGGTTGTAACTCTGAAAATAATGTGAATTTTTAAAAAATCATAGTTGAGCCTCTGTAAAGAGGTCTAAGCTATATACAGGCAAAATATTATTATAATAGAAGCATTTTTCACAAAAGGAGGACATTTTGAAAAAAGATTATTCTAAGTTAATTTTTTGCCAAAATATTGTATTTAAATAAATTTTTTTGTCAAAATGTCCTTAAAACAATTTTATACATGTAGTCTAATCTAAGGGATACTAAATATCATGAAAATTATCCATTTATGCGCTTTTTTAAAATCTCGGTTCCGTACGTAGTCGGACACCTTAATGGATAAAAGCATCAAATGTCACTAGGTGTTCATCATACAAGTGCTGACAGACATTTTGATAGTTATTTACTGACGCTTTATAATTACTTTTGCTTAGAGCAAATTTTATTGAAGTTTTTTCAAGTAGAGAATGATTTTTTGATTGTAATATTGTATTAAGTGATAGGTGTTATTTGTGTGTGTGTTTTTATAATCCTTACTAATATTATAAACGTGAAAGCTTGTGTGGATGTTTGGTATTATGGTAACTGAATGGATTTTAATGAAACTTTGCAATAATATAGCTTATACATCAGAATAACACATAGGCTATAATTTATAAAGATATTGTGTGAAGTGTCCAAAATATAATGATAATTGTCAAGAAAGTAGGAAAAAATTCTGCCATCTGCAAAAAGTTCCCGCGACAGCATATTTCTATTTTTTTTTTGTGAGAAGCAAAACTTTGCATTTTATTTTGTCTACGCCTGGGGCGAGGAACTGCGAAAGCTTGAACAGGTAGTGTGAGACTGATTACAATTTTAACATAAAATATAAATGCAAGAAAAAGTAATATTAACGTGTTACACTTCCAGATATAAATTATTTATACTATTTTAAGCGTTCATTACACAAAATTTGTAACAATGTGTTACTTCTGCTGAGCAGAGATCAGCTTAGGAAGGTGTTTTCAAAATCGAACCACAAGAGAGACATGGGGAGTTATAGCTAAAAAAAAAATTCCTTTTTATCAGCTCTATTAGATCTACAGACTTAAAATTTAACAAACAGGGTTTTTTTTTTATTCAGCTGAGATATGTAAAAAGCTTTTTATTGTTTAATTTGCAATTCACGTAAAATTAACTCATTAAAAACTTCTTTATCCTTCAATCTGTATTGTTTAATTTTTCAATTCACCCGTGCGAAGAATGGGTATAACAGCTAGTATAATATAAATTATTATATCTGTGTAACGTACATATAATTTGTACCTGCATATGTATTATGTTTTCTTACAGGAATAGCTTTAATCCTCGATCACAATTTCATTTAGATCTTCCTCTTACTAACCTTATCTGGGCGTCGCGAATCCTCGCATAGTGACCAACTTGAAAATAATGCTTTTAATTTAATGTAGGTAACTATTGCTTCATTTCAGCAGTGTGGAAATGAACTTAGACTCACATAAAAATTATGTAAACTCGAGAAGTGATTTCTCCATTATCAATAAAATCACTTGTTCTATTCAGTTGTCTTGTTATAAATTTACGCTTGGTTTTTTTCATCTTTGATTTTATTACATCAATCATCCAGGCTTTCAACATCGTTCTAGGCCGGTGAAAAAATAAGGTAGGCTTGATTATGGAGGCCTAAGAGGATAAATGATGATGAGAGAGGGATTCACTTTTTAATATGTTTCATATGAATTCAAAATATTATTTTTAATTTTGTCAGGAATTCTTAGATGAATATTTTTAATCAAAAAAGAAAGTAAAAATTCCTTTAAAATAGAAAATATTCAGTTTGATTTATTAATAATATTTTTAAAACTAATATGTAGAAAAAATCGACTGAAAGTTTTGATATTTCATGTATTGAGTATTGTGTTTTGATTTGGAATCGCAGAATATTTTTTTTAAAGGGGTTGATTTTTTAAAATGGAAAGCCATTATATCAGAGGAATCACACGGAATATTTCTCAGTAGTATATATATCACTCGATATGGGTTAAATTTAGAGTCATGTAAAGGTTCGATTATTGTCATGCAGATCCTGCTAGTAAATTTTTCAAGAAAGGGAACCTTAAATTTCTCTAAATTTTTATTCAATTTACCAAAAAATATTTTTTAAGAAAAAGTTTGTTTCAAAAACATTTTGATGGAAATCTTGAAGAATTTTTAAAAAAAAAGTTAAAAGAATTAAATAAAAGGTAATTTTTACGATGATTATAAGTTTCAAGGACCATCACACAAAAACTGCAAATATTTTCAAACTCAAATTCTGATTTTTTTTTTTTTTTGAATGAAGAATCCGAGTCTCTAGTGAAAAAGACAACACGATAAGAAAAAAAATATTCTCGTCTGAATAATGTTTTTGAAAGTGATAAACAAAAGCGAGTCGTGTATTTTTTGCAAACTAATTTTTTTACGATGTGCCCTAATGATTTAATGTAAGCACTGTCTTTCAAGGCCATCTGCCTACAGACCTATGTAGGAATGCAAAGAGAGAGCTATCTTGATCCCTAAGAGCATCTTCAAGCAAACCCCACCCTTCCACCAACTAAGTGAGAAGACTCTCCAGAGAAAGGCTGGTGTGACCTTGAAACTTTCTCCTCCAAGATTTTCACTACTTTTCCTGGTTTCAAAGGGATATAAAATAGGGGACATTTGGATAGGCTCGGTATATTTGCTTTTTCTCCTGCAGTGAGTCTAGCAAGTGACATTTCAAAATGAACTTTTTGGTAAGGATGAAAAGATCTTAAACTTAAAATAATTAGCTTCATAACTTAATTAAATTAAGCTTTTAAACTTAGACTATCAATAATTAAACTCTTAATATATTTTTTTTGTATCTGTACAAAATTTAAAAAAATTACAATACACTTCGTTGGTAGTGTTTACTTTTTTTTTTAAAATTTAATTTGGTATTTTAAGTGTTGATTTTAAATTTATTTTTTAAGGTATCCGACTACGTTCAGAACCGTGATTTTCCAAAAGCGTATAAATGGACAATATTTATGATATTTACTGTCACTTAGATTAGAAAACGTATATAACATTGTTTTAAAAATAGTATTACAATAAAAAATTGTTTAAGTACAATATTTTGACAAAAAAGGAACATAGAATGACCCATTTTCAAAACACATTCTCTTTTTATGAAAAATGCTTCTGTTATAATAATATTTTGCCTGTATATAGCTCAGACCTCTGTACAGAGGCTCAACTAGGATTTTTGAAATCTATAACTTCGATAATTATTTCAATTGATAGTAACTCAGAAAATAATGTGAATTTTTCAAAACTCCTAGTTCAGGCTCTCTGGAGAAGTCTTCATTTTATATAAGCACACAAAATATTATTATTATAGAAGCATTTTTTATAAAATGAGAACGTTTTGAAAAAAAGTTTATTCTAAGTAAATTTTTTGCCAAAGTATTGTATTTAAGCAATTTTTTTTTCATAATGTCCTTAAAACAATTTTATACATGTATTCTAATCTAAGTGACACTAAATATCATGAAAATTATCCATTTATGCGCTTTCTAAAATAACGGTTCCGAACGTAGTCGCGCGGATACCTTAAGTTTTCTTTTAATATAAACATTCAAATTTTTTCATATCAGTATTGACAGTATTATTTTGTATTCTAACAAACCTTTTTATTTAAAAAAAATTATACTACGTAAAAATTACAAATTTTACAACTTGCATGCTTTTCTAAATGTACAATAGATATTTTTCATATATACCACCTTTTGAATACTGTTATTGTACTTCAAAATATTTTTGCTCATTTTAGGAAAGACGAAATAGGACGAAAATTTTATGAATCTATTCTAAGCCTGAATTTTTACAGAAAATAAATCTATTTATTTTGAATAAACTAAAGTTCTGAATTTTGAAATTGGCTTATTTTAAATGGTTAGTGTAACAAAAAAAAAAAAAAAAAAAAGAGATAAAACCAAAATCTTAATCTCATAAAATTTAATCAAGCTTAACTTTATATTTTATAGGAACTGTATAAATACTTACAAATTGTGGGAATCTAAAATTTTTATTTCTTTGCAGATCTTCACCCTCTTGGTCATCTTCGCCATCGTGGCCACCACCATGGCTCAGTGGCCCTATTACGGAGCCTACTGGAACCAACACTCTGCTGTGTATCCATATGCTTACACTTATGGTGCAGCCCCTCTCACCTATGTATGGAAATGAACACTCAAATTTAGGTAAGAGAATGAAAGATTTTTATGCTTTTATTTGAATTTTAGCTTCATAAGTACATAACCTACAACCTTTTCATTGCTATTGCTAAAAACTCATTTTTCTCTTCCATAATACATTTGTGAAACATTTACTTTGAACCATTTCAGATGATACGTTTGCTACTGTAGTTCAAATTGCGCTCTTCGATCGTTAAATATACAAATTAAAAGGAACATTGTGTACCATGATTTTTCTTTTAATTTATGGACATTTATTTTAACTAAGAACGTCTTTAAGATGTATCTCAATTTCACTCCTAGTGAAAATCCTCTGAAAGACTGTATCTTTCTTTTACCTTTCAATTATTTTTTAAAAATTAATTTTGAAAAAAAAAAACTAATTTAAGAAAAATTAGTGATTTAATTTTACCCTCACAAAGACTCGATCTTGTTGCTATTAAATGCCTATAAATTTGTATCCTATAAAATTTGGTAAATATTTCTTTACTTAATTATAGCATTTGTGTAATGGGCATTTAGAGCAATTTTAAATTTAAAATGGTAAAAGATAGTAGACAGTTTTTAAGGTGAATGGCGTTTGAGTAAAAATAAATATTTCCTTTAGTGAAAAGAAATAAATACATAAGTACAGTTTCTTAAATACCTTCATTTAATAATCTGTAAATGAAGAATTGTAAATTTTAGGTTTCAGAGTATTTTTAATGATTTTAACTAGTACTATTTATTTATTATTAAATAAAGTTTATCATTTTTCAATAATTAATGCTTTGAATTTCATCGCATACATCGAATAGATGGTATTTCTATAATTTTCCTTGTGGGGTCGTGGTCATGATCACTAGCTCGTCGCTGATTATTTTTGCAGTCGAGCCGATGGCTCGAGTTCTTATGTCATTAAATACCCATTGAGTAAAAAAGGGCTGATGAATGCTAAATCTTTTGAGATCCCTGTGAAGTTCCAAACCCTCCATTGGTGTGATGTGGAAGTTAGATGAGTGGGATACCAGTAAAAGTGTTCCCTTCGTTTTTTGATCGCGGCTCATCGCCAATAAGTCTCATGTTTCTTCAAAGTACGAAGTAAATGAGTCTTATCTGTAAAGAAAAAAAAGCAAAACTTGATTTTTTAAAAAAAGTTGAATTATAAGCGATTTGTACAACTTTAAAACTATGATTGGAACTTTTTTGTACACAATTAATATAAATTTTTTTTAAGTGAGTTCGTACTTCGTTAGAAAAAAGTACTGGCGCCATCTATTGCAGCTAGTTGTAACTTAGACAGAAATAACGCAGAATAAATTTAAAATTAAAAAATAAAATTTAATTAATGAATTAAAATTTGAAAAAACTGTATTTACAATAAGTGTCATCCCCTACAAAATTAAAAAAATTTGTTTGAACTTGAATGGATGAATTGAAAGTATTTTATTAATGTTTGAAAATTTGAACAAGATATATATAAATATTTGTAGGGAGAGAGTGAATTAATAGTAGGAATTTTGAAAAATACATCACGGATACTTATAGTAACACTTATCTCATACATTTTATGCATCCGTTGTCTTTTCCTATAGTATTTAAACTTAAATACTTTTTGCTATATAAACTTTCTTGCTTATTGTTTCATAAATTTCGTTTTCTTTTATAGGTAACGATTGGACGGACTTTGGACTGACGACAAGAATTCGCCTTGGATGAAGCTAGGGAAAACCTTTCTTCCAATTTCTATTTCCACGTCAACTATCCAATTCTTTGTCCCTCTCTGAGCTGTTGACTTTTATTTGTTAATAAACACAAAAAAATTGCCCAAATATTCTGTGCTTGACTCTCCATCTTTCAAATACTATATTATATATCAATACTATACTATTAATAATATATTATTTTAGTTTTTAGAAATTTCAAAGTTTTGGATGAACTCTAGGTCCCATTTTATATATCTTGAGATGAGTTACTAATTTAGTAGAGCATCAGTAGTGGGAAATGATTTCTGCAGTATAAACGCAAGCATTAATAATTTTTCAGCGCTATAATTTTTTGCCTCAACTTTTTTTATAAAAAACGCAAACAAAAATTCACCACACTACTTAAAAGCTTCAATAGGCGGAAAAAACATTTTACCTCTACGATTTTAAGGAAATCTTCGACGAGTAAAATATGACTTTGTTACGATGTATGATAAAGTTTCGAATAATGCAATAAAAAGAACAAACAAGTACTAAAATTTTTTTTTAATTAAAACATATTTGCTAAAAAAATTTTTTTTACTGAAGAGAAAATTGGTTTTCCTCTATTTTTACTTTTCTAATCCTGAAATCTTAAACGAAACATGTTTACCACCTACAGTTGCTTTTTTTAACAATTTATCAAGTACTCCTGTTGAGGATGAAGATCATGACTTTGCTTTATTGGTGTTTCGAGCGTTTAAATGTAAAAAATTTGCAGACTATTTACAACTTTATCAGGAATGGGCTCAATTCATGTGACGTCATAGTCACATGATAGTGTTAGCCAAGTGATTCTAGCCAATCAATTTAAAAACTCATGTGACATCATAATCATACGGTACAAACTATCTTGTGTTTCCAGCTAATCAGTTCAAGCGCTTCGGTGTTGCCAAAATTTGCTCTTTACAGAAACAGAAACTTTCTCTTAAAAAGTACATATGCTTACAAAATGCATTTTATTTAAAAGTATAATCATAAAATATGATTTTTTTTTAATTTAAAAAAATCTTTTTGAAGAAATTTTTCCCCCCCAACATTTAAACATCTTTACCCAAATATGAAATTTTATCTGAGTTTTACAAATAGAACAACAAGTACAATTAGTTTAATGTTTGTTTTGAATTCAATGGAAAACGCGTGTTTGTTTTTATCATGTGACTTCATGAATTGAGCCCATTAGATGTAATTTTACAAGCAGAAGGTTTCAATAATTTCCGTCAAAAGTGTTTACAATTTTACAAACTCGACCCATATCATTATATAACAACAGCTGATCTAACTTGGAACGCAGGACCTAAATATACAAAAGTAGAATTAGAATTGTTTACTGATATAAATATGTATGTTTGGAAAGAGAACGCAGTATAAGAGGTGGCATTTGTTTCGTGGGAAAACGTTATGCTTTTACAAATAATCCTTACATTCCTGGATTTAATAAATACGAAAAAGAGAACTATTATTTTTGTTAATGCAAATATAATTTATATGGATAAGCAATGTCACAACCTCTTCCCATTGGAAATTTTTTATGATTAGCCAAAGATGAAGTAAGAAATTTTGATGTTTTTACATGGTCATCTACAGATACCATAGGATATTTTTAGAGGTAGACATATTATACCCTGCTTCCTTGTATGACCTACATGATTTCCCGCTAGCAGCTGACCATTTAACAATTACAT
>BMAV01009674.1:0-24550 GCA_019973955.1 Trichonephila inaurata madagascariensis
ATGTAAGTACAACTTTCTCCAAGTTTTAACTTAAGCGAACTAATAAAAAATAATAAATAACAAGTGTGTACTGACTATCATTTTCACACATACAAAAATGAATCTCTTAGCTTAATTATATATATATATATATATATATATATATATATATATATATATATATATATTTTTGCTTTATATATGAATCTAATATTTTATTTCGCAAATATAAATTTATTGATTTATTTGAATTCGGAAAGATGTTTGATGATTATATTTTTGGCGTGTACTGCACTCTAAGCAAATTCAAATAAATGACAGTACAGTGATCATGGTCGGGAAGTCGTGGCTGGCTTCATCGAGCCATAGTTTCAAAATGACACAGAAGACTCAACGTGTAGAAAGCTGTCGAGAACAAGTTAAATATGTCGAGTCTCGAAGTTCTAACAATGGCATGGTGTGGAATTTTGAAAGGTGTGGTGTTCAGGTGCCTTCTTCTTCACCTGAACGTGATTATAAAAATTGCAAGATCTGTGGACAATAGCTCTGGTGTAGCTTCAGAGTACAACGCATATAAATAATTCTTGGTTTCTCTAACGATAATCTACTTAAATGTCGATTTTAGTTAGAGAATCCTAATACATTACTTTAATAGATTTGAATATAAGGTGAATACAGTAATAATTTAAAAATTACTCAGAGATAAAACATGTTTATCAGAGAAAAATACTTTCGTTGTATGATACCCATTTGACAGTTAAGAAATCAGCAAGATATCTCTCATTTTTAGAAAGCTTTTAAGAATTACCACATTATCCCATGTATGTATATTAGCAACCTTCATACAGTACAATTTTGTTATTTAATGTTTTTTGTTTATATTTTAAAAAGTCAAAACGTTAATACAGTGGAGTCCCGAAAACTCGACGCTCATAACCCGGCTGTCCGGATAACTCGGCCTTACAGTTTTTACGACGCTTTCGTTGTGAAGTAGCAAACTGGTGAATCCAGTACGGAACATAACAGGATATTATGCATTTCTTTAAAAAATATAGCCAACTTTTGAAGTCAGCTACTTAATTTTCATTATTGACAGCTGTATGCCTTCTCGAAGAATTTTTCAGAGGTGTACCAGGTCAGGCGAATTTCTGTTTACTATGTAAAAACATTAAATTTTCCTTTTTAGGATAAAATTCAACTTCATGTACTTTTTTCCTTTTTTTCAGAGAATCTGACACAAACAATAAAACAGTGCAGTACAATATTTTCAGAAGAAACACTCGCACTTATTCTTTTTAACACGCTTTTATAAGTTTCACTTGTGTATAATGGAATCTTTGAACTTGATTTTTACCCTCTTTAAAAGGTTAGATTAATTCGAAATTTCGCACACTTGTCAAGGACCGATGACAAGACAATAATTTCATAATTTTGTTTCATTGCCCAGATTAGGATCTTAATAATTAAGGAATATAAGGATTTCTAGATTTGGTGAATAATTCATCACAAATCGTTTCCGGATTTGGCGATTAATTCCATATTCCATTTCTAGATTTGGTGATTAATTCCAGAATTAGCGCCTAAAAGATTAAGGTGCAACCCTGAAACCGCAAACGGGAATAAAAATAATTTAGGTTCTAACTGCAAAATATTTTTATTTTTATTTTGATAAAGCAATATGTTTAGAATTGATGTTACGAATTAACATTTCGCAATACGTTTAAAAGGTGATATATATATATATATATATATATATATATATATATATATATATAATACGATTGGTACATTTATTATTTCTTCTTAACACACTTTTATTAGTTAAGACCTAGATCTTTTTTTTTTGACGGAATCTTTGAAATACAACGATAGGGGGCTCATCCGAGGCCCCGTACTTTCGGAGAGAATAAATACCCTTCAGACCCATGAATTAATATACATTGAAAAGCAAGACTAATTCCAGGAGTCACATATAATTCAGGCTACAAATATAAAACTCAAGAATAAATTCAACAAAGAATAAATGATAGTTTTAAAATCTAAAAAACAGAGGCTTTATTGTAGGACGAACTAAGAATGAAAAATAAATTATAGTTTAAAGCAAAAAACTAAAAAACACGTTTTTATAATTGAATCGAGCTAAAAGTAAAGAGAATAATTCTTATTTTAGAATTATTCTTTTGACCCTTTAGTTCGATTCACTACTAAAAACATGTTTTCTTTAAATTATAATTTATTTAATCCCATTCACGATAACTCGGCATTTTCATGAATTCGGCCACTTCGGTTCACATTAGGCCTTGTTTTCGGGACTCTTCTGTATATTACTTATTAATTCGATATAGATTGCTAAATGTTTTTTAGATATTTCTCCAATTTTTATTTCTGTTCATACGCTCGACGTGTGCGAGTGTGCGAGCCCAACAGCGATGGAATAAGCTCTCTCAGCCATCTTCTGGATAATATGATTCTAAGAATATGTGTCTGGCTTGTAGCTGGTTTGGCTTGCTTAGGAAATGCTTGCGTCATCATTGGTCGGACTTTGGTGAAAGAAACGAATAGAGTGCATTCTTTTTATATAAAGGTGAGTAATATTATCTAAAAGTAAGCAACCAAAAGCAAATTAGTATCATTATAGATTCTATATACATAATTGAACGCACTGAGATCAAATGGCAGTTGCAGTAAAAATATTTAATAATAGAAAAAATTATATTTATACACTGAAGAGCCAAAACTTAATGAACGCCTACTTAATAACGCTTTGCACCACCTTTGGCCTGCAAAACAGCTGCAATTGGCACTGTCTTATATGTCCCAAGTTCTTGATAGATGGTTCTTGAAAACAGTCTATACCAATGATCTAAACAGCGGTCACGCCAAGTGAACATATTCCAAAATGGTTGTGTTTGATATCTGGCTTGCCTTTCCATGAAAGCTCAAAAGTTCTGTATTGGATTAAGATCCTACCAGTTGGGAAGACAGAACATTAACTAAAATTCATCATTGCTTTCCTATAATCTCTCTAACACAATTCGAGCCTTGTGAGATGGGAAATTGCCTTGATTGAAAGTTCCATTTCCAGTTGGGAAGGCAGACGTTGCATAAGGGTACCACTGTTCCGCAAATACGTTAATACAGTTTACAACATTCATAGTTTGTTCTGTCAAAACTATGGATTCTAGAGTCAACCATGATGACGTCCTCCAAAGCATAATAATTCCACCTTTAGCCTGTGTATGACTTGCTATACCAGGGGTGAGCAACTGTTCACCTCTAACACAGCGCAACCCGACACGACCATTGGCGTGATGATTCAGAAGTTGAGATTTATCCCACCAGACACCTCTCTTCTATTTGTCCATGGTTCAATCTCGATGTTCCTGAGCCTACTGTAGACGTAGTTGACAATGACACTTGGTCAAGACAGGAACGCAAATCAAATGTCTGTTGCGCAGTGACATATTCAACAGTAGGCACTGAACAGTGTGTCCAGAAACATTTGCATTGTATTGCCTGTAGCGCCATTATCCGGCACCGACTCTGCTTTATCCAGCTGGATAGTCTCCGATGTTCTTTCTCTTTGATGACACATAGGCGTCCAACGACTTGGAGTCTATTACTGGTTTCTCTGTCGTTTATTAACCTCACATAAATAAAAAGAATGAAGATCATGAACAACCTACCAATCACTCTGTTGCGGAGATACACATTCCGAGTCTTCGGATCACTACAATTTGTTCGTTATCGAATTCGCTTAGATCAGCGCCCTTTCCCACCACTTCCAAATGTAAGTGCAAGAATGATTTTTTCCCCTTCTCCAGCAGCAGTTAAATACCATCTTCTCTTAATGTGCACTCCACGACATCCAGACGAATTCAATGAAAAATTAAGAGGTGCTCATAATGTTTTAACTCGACAGTGTATAAGGAACTCAATTAATCTCATTAATGTATCCGACTACGTTCGGAACCTTAATGATAAATCAATAAAAGTCTCGGATTTTAAAAAAATGCGCATAAATGGATAATTTTCATGATATTTAGTGTCACTCAGATTAGAATACATGCATAAAATTGTTTTAAGCACATTTTGACAAAAGAAATTTATTAAATACAATATTTTGGCAAAAAATTAACTTAGAATAATCTTTTTTCAAACTGTTCTCCTTTTGTGAAAAATGCTTCTATTATTATAATATTTTGCCTATATGTAGCTTAGACCACTCTACAGAGCCTCAACTAGAAAGTTTGAAAAATTCACACACATTATTTTTCAGAGTTACCACCAAATTGAAATAATTGTGTGCTTAAAAATTGCTTTCACTCTGTTGTCATAAAAACCGCCTGGATAAACCCACTTCCTAAGTTATACATTTTCAGAAAATTCTACTCAAGCATCTCTACATACAGAGGGTCACAGGCTATACAGGCAAAATAGTATTATAATAAGAAGTATTTTTCACAAAAAGAAGAACATTTAGACATAAAGATTATTCACAAAATTACTGCCAAAATATTTATTTAAATAATTTCTTTGTAAAATGTCCTTAAAGCACAATTTTATCACATAATCCCAATACAAAGTGACACCAAATATATCATAACTATCCATTATGTGCACAAAAATCACGGTTCCGCCACGTAGTCCGGATACCTTAAGAGGCATAGTTCATGATTACCTTTGTATGAAGTTTTAGAAGTAATGTTGACAAAAGTTACTTTCGGAACATCCTTATAGATTAAATTTAGTTACATGTTTTCGTATATATCTTGCAGGTAACTTAATTACAATGTTCACTTCAAACTCTCATTTAAATAAATGCGTTATTTATTTATTTTTTATTCAGGGCCCAGCTATAGCTGATTTCTTGATGAGTCTGTACCTCTTCGTCATTGCTGGGCATGATACAGCGTATCGCGGAGAGTACATTCGTCATGATGTAAGCTGGCGTCACAGTTGGAAGTGTTCGTTTGCGGGAATGTTGAGCACTCTGAGCAGCGAGGCATCTATTTTCATCATGACGATCATCACAACTGACAGGTGTGTATCTGAATTACGTTTTTAATTCTTTGGCAGCTTAATATAAAAAAACAAACAAAAAACAAGCCATGTTGTTTATGTGCTTATGACTTTAAAAATCTTGACATATCTTTACATGTTTCGATAATACACCTTTCTATTCGCAGTTGAGAAAATTAAATCAAGTTTTGTGTGAGTTAAGTTTTCCAATTATAATGCTTTAATAAGATAATTCAGTCACTAGTATTTAGAGGCCCCAATATTACATGGTAATATCAAATGAAGGATTTACCTATGTAAGTTATTATCTTATAAGTACTTAAAGAATTGGTCTTTAAAAATACAAATTTTTAATGAATCAGATATACGCTGAGGTATCAAAAGTCATCAAAAACCTCCTAATATCGAATTAGACCTTTTTTTAACTGACGAAGTGCAGAAACTCGCGTGTCGAAACTCATGTGTGGGGTCCATTTAAAATGAATAATAAATGTTTTCTTTATTTATCTGGAAACTTTGAACCAGATGAATAAGGAAACTTGATAATCAGATAGTATAAAGATTTCAATGTAGAACTAAACATATACTTAAATTATTTACAGATATCTATCTATTGTGTACCCGCTTATGCTTCGCCGTCGGACTATGATTTTTTCTGGATCATGCGTTACTGTCAGCTGGATCTTGGCAGCAGCTATTGCAATCATACCATCCTTCAACCTAGGATATTTCGGTGACGAATTCTACGGCAACAACGGAGTCTGCTTACCTCTGCAGATACATGATCCCTTCTCCAAAGGATGGCAATACTCCATGGTGGTCTTCTGTGGAATAAATTCTCTGGCATTTGGTTTTATCACTTACGCTTATACTAGCATGTTCATTACCATCAGCAGATCAAAATTGGGATTGAGATCTTCTCAACAACAACAAGACAGAACCATTGCTAAGAGATTTGCTTTTATTGTGGTCACTGATATGCTCTGCTGGGTACCAATAATCGTCATCAAGATTTTATCAGTATCAGGTAATGTAATTACTTTTAAAATAAGTACTCGATCCTTTATAAAGCCTTTTTTTATAGTAACATTGTGTTAAAATATGTTTGGATTGCGATTGATTTGAATCCATTGAATTATTACTTAGAATTAAATGGATTTATAAGACTTTTCTTTCTGGGGGTAGTATGTTTCTATCACACACTCAGAACTATTCAAAAGAAGGATATCTTACGTATTACATTTGTTTTATATCGCATTACAAAATATTTTTCAAGGTAATTTGTATATATTAAAATCTACAAAAGGAATAATAATTTAGATATGTTTTGCATACAAAAAGTTAAAAATTTACATTTACTACTTCCTATGAAATTTCAGAAAACAGGAATCAACACATAATGGAATATTGCAAGTTCTACAAATGTATATTGATATATTCTCATATATTTTAGTAGAGCACAAACTTCAACGTCTCTTTATTTATTAAAAAGTTGGCATACAGTCAACAACAGTAGTCAATCATGTCTCATCGAAATAAGTTTCTTACTGCTTAGAAAAATTAAAAGTCGTCCTTTGTTCTACTGAACCGAAGTGCTACCAGCTCAAATCGCGCGCGCATGCGTAAGAAACTAACCTCTTCTTCGACTTTTAATAAAAATTATGTTGTTGGTGTTAAATATGCTAACAGTTGTGCCTTATAAAAGATTAAACCTTTGATGGCTATGAACGAGTTCAGCTCGCAATCGAATCGTGCTTCATAATGCACGCAAATCAGTTCCGCTCGGGAGCAAGATTTCTACCGAAATGGTTAGAAATTAGCACTACTCGCGTGGTGAAATTTTTCTCCAATGCGCTGACGAGCTGAGTTCGTTCGATATTATTATTCTGCCTTGACTATGTTACAAATGAATCCTACTCACGAAATTTAGTTAGTTTTAATGTCTACAAATGGCAGTACAGGTTCCATGAATTTCTTTTCATAATAAAAGGGGATTTTTTTTTTTTTTACCTTTTTTCTTTTTATGCGTATTTTCACGCGTTTTTTAGGTTGTTTGAAAAGTAAAATGGCTCAAAAGCGAAATTTAGATAATTATGATGATGATTATGATTGCGATACAGAAACTTATCAAGTTTTGAGTCTGTTGAAGACTGTTTACTGTATATCAAGCTCAGAAGACGATTCAAGACGTATCAGAAGACGTATTTATTTAGTCCTTTCAATTTAGTATTTGTCTTATTTTTATAATTAACTATTATTATTTATATACTTGATTATAATCATTTATAATTTACAATTTAATAATAATCATTTATTAATTATTTTAAAGTACTTAAAAACTGTTATTTATGTACTACAAATACTTAAAGAAACTTTTAAAACGCGTGAGGCTAGGTATGTACGGCATCGCCAGAGAAGGGTGGCATTTTTGGAAGAACGGCGGGGAAAACAGCTGCCACTTTCAACTACTGTTTACTCGTAATGCGCGAATTAAGTAAACGAAAACTGCTAATTTCCCTAATCGTTAAAGGGTTAAAGTGTCAATATCTGAAAGTGCTTATGCGCCTAAAAGTACTGTTTTAAAGTATTTTGCATCATTATTAGAGCTTTAATTTGGCATTAAGATTTTCAAAAAATGTTGCCACGTATATGCAGCTTATTCTATAATTATGGGATAAATTTCGAGGGGTGGTAGAGCTCACTAAATCAGACAGTTTTTGTAGAGAAATATATGGGTGAAAGTACCTCGTTGAAGCACAAATAGGAAAAATAACGCATTCACGGAAAAATAAAGCATTGATTAGCAGCATACATAGCGAGTGATTAAGTAGAGAAAAAGTTAAAACAGTTGTTTAAGAAATTGCATCCCTCAACAGTCCAACATTTAAAACGTTCCAAACGTTTGGTTGACTGACATGTAAACGACATGTTACAGCCCTTATACTTGTGTTGGGTGTTTATACCCCATTATAAGAGATTACTTCTTCCATGTGTGTTTGTGTCGTACAGTCTCCGATCTACCCCTTCCGTGGTGGTAAATGAAAAATTTTTACACAGCTGATGATTTTATCGCTGAAACATTTTTTGGTTCAACATGTGTCTACTTTAGCATTTCTCAAACTATGGGGCTCGCCCTCCTTGGGGGGCGAGCATATTGAAATGTCGAGAACAGAAGATTATTTTTAAAAAAAATATTAATTTACTGAAAGTAAGCAAACAAAATGCATTCTGACATAATAAAAAATAAACCACACATTTACACTGATATATACATTTATAAATATATCAAAGCTAAACAATGCGTTTTATAATTAATTTAACAATACTATGTTAAATGGAAGTTTGTTAATTACCTGTGACCCATGGGCTTGTCATATATATAATTTAAAACAAAAAATAACACTTATCTTGATAATTTTTGAACGGTTTATAATTAAACCTTGACTGCCGATCAAAAATTTCGCGATCCTTTCAAAAACCAACCGATTTCCACGTAGGCTGCCCAAGTCATGTACTGGAGGAGAGGGAAAAAATAAGAAAAATTAATCCGGAATATTTAAATCGTTCGCAACATTTTTCAGGATCCTTTTTGCATTCCAAATTCATCAGAATAATTTTATGGATAGCAGTGCACATAAAAGAACGTACTTCGGAAAGACGTTTATATAAGTCTAGGGAAATAAACGCTTTGGCTTAGCGAGACGTTATTATACACGGGGGGGAGCTTAAAAGGTTAAAGTCCTATCGTAGGTTTAGCGTCAAAGTATAGTATTGAATTCATAACATTGTTATTGTATGACTGGGGGGACAATGAAAATTATGATTGAATAATGGGTCACGAATATTGCAACTTTGAGAAGCATTGGTCTACTTGGAAAGCGTTCCTGGTACAGATGTAGCGCTGCTCTGCCGTTACCATTAACAGCATTGTACATTAAAGGCATGTCTGTCTTTCATTTTGTAAAAAAATTTTAATGAACGAAATTTTGCGCAAAACCAATTTTGGTGATACACATACTGGCACCCCTTGTTCCCTTTAACCCCCACTATTTTCATCCAATCACGCCATAAAGGTCACTAAGTATCCATGATGGTTGCTGGGGGCAATTTCTAAAACTGTTTCAACATTTTCTCAGGAAATCCCTCGTTAAGTATGCTGCTAATGAACATTTTATGTTTCCGTTAATGTGTTATTTTTTCAGTTACACCACAGCGCAGCACTTCCTTCAATACATTCCGATACAAAAATTGTTTTTTTTAGTTATCTCCACCACCCCTCAAGGTTTTTTCCATGATTTTAGAATCACCCTGCAGTATTAAAAATTTTTAAAAGGGGTGAATCCGCCCGTAAAAAAAATTAAATTCATGTTCATTTCCCCCTTGAAATATAATCTAGCTAAAAAATTTTTTTCAAAAAATATTTTTTTTGCGGGTGACAATTTATTCGGAATTATATCCTGGGTTCCTTTTTCTTTCCCCAAAAAAAAACTCTATTAATCCCCACCCCCTAACTAAAAGTTGTTAAACAGCAACTAGCTAGAATATTTCCTGGGAGCAGGTGGCGTAGGTTGAATTCAACCTGAATCGCCCTGGTATATCGATGACTCAGCCCCCGGAAACCTAAAGGGTTTAAAACACTTTATCTTCCAACATGTGAAAATATTTTTGCTTTTTTGATATGGCTCAATTTTAAAAAGTCCCTGGTGTCAAAACAAAAACAATGAAAAAATTTAGCAGATGATGAATCTGCAAAAAAGGAGGTCTGTAGGGGGAACCGAAAGTCAGTAGAAACGTCATGCGTATGCAAATATGGAAAAAAACGCCCGAAGCGATGTGACGTGAAAAACCGTGATTCCCCCTTAACGTAGAAAAAATGAAGGACGGAACGCAATTCACCTTTTTCTCTGCAAGTGCCGTGGGGTCGTTCGTAAAATTGGGCAGAAATTCTGGTGACCCCCGTAAACTGATGGAAAAGCTGGAGGGGGGGCTACTGTCACCAGTGTACTGCAGGTTCGGAATCAACAAAAGTGTTTTGGGGCGGCAAGCGTTAAACCACAGGTACAGCTGTTAAAGGGTTTGGGCCCCCCGGGACGACAACTGCAGGGGGGTGACCGATATATCATCCTGCGGCGAAAAAAATTCGACAGCAGTCGCAACGCCATTGCTCAGAAACTCATCAGCTACAGGTCGACAATGGGCGTTTACTGTGGACGAACGCCTTCACAAAGGGGGCCTGTTTGCCGCCGTCCAACGCTGCCTCCCGGTGAAAGTTGGGGAAGCCCCCTTTACGTGGGCCAAGGCACAAAACTGGACAACTGATTTGGGCGTGTTCTCTTTACGGATGAAGTGGGGGCAGTACCGGCGTTTAACGCGTTTTTTATTTGGGGGGAGATCGGGACGGTTTTATCCCCCATCAAAGGGAAAAACATCGTTACGGTGGTCCTGGGTTCTTGTCTGTGTTGGCATTATCTGAACGTCGGAACTGGCTTCACATTTTTTGACGGGGTCTGTAACCGGGGGCGCTATTGTGAGGAGGTACTTCTTCCCCATGTGCATTTTTTCCGAGGTGCCTTTGGGCCCCAACTTCATCTTTATGGATGACAATGCACTCCCAAATCGCCTCTTGTGTTGGGGAGCTGCGGGAAAAGGGAAGATATCACTCGAATGGATTGGCCAGCATGCCCCCCAGATTTAAATCCCATCGAACATTTGGGGGATGCGAAAGAGACGTATTGCTACACGCTAAATCACCCGGGGAAAACCCAACAACTCAAACAGATGTTGATTGAAAGGGGCACCCCTACCCAAAAAAAATTTTGCCCCAAACGGGCGGTATGCGGAGACGGTGCAAAGCAACCATTGTGAAAACGGAGGGCATAACCATATTAGGCATCGCTTGTTGTTCTTCCTGTTGGGTGGAAAAACGAGCCGATACTATGCGTTAATAAAAACTTGTTTTTTTTTGATTCCATACCGTTTCGTTGTATTCCCTTTTTTAGCGCCGATGCTTTCGTCATCCTTTGCATTTAAAACTCTCCTCATTTCAAATTTCATGTCTCTCGATGATTTTTTTGAAGTTATGGCAATAAACCCACCTTTTGCAAGTTTTGCACACCAGTGTACTAAAGATTTTTTGAGAAAAAAATTTTCCCTTTTTGTTCAAAGTGTCCACATAACGATGAAGAAAATCTTACTTTCATGATGTTAAAAAAGTGAAGTTTTTTGGTTTTGGGCGTCATAGTCCAAAATCTCTGCTGTGTCAAATCTAGGCCCACGAAATTTATCCGGGAATGGTCTAGAGGGGGCAAATTGTCGGAACAAAAGGTCCTATAGACAGCATCAGTAATCTGAATACAATGATCTTCGTATAAGTCCTCATAGGAGTTGCTGCTAATGTATTGCAATTTTACCAGAATGGCGGGACAAAAGAAACGATGTTCTGTTTTAAGTTTCGTGTCGTGTTAGTGTTTTCAGAAATAGTACATTCTTCTCCAGTTCTTCTGAATTTCCATGCCCCTAATGTGTTTTGATCTAAGCCTTGTTAGTGTATTATTTTCTACTTGTATTATTTTCAGGGATTTGATGTTTTTGCTTGAGTTTTCTATCGTTAAATCTTAATTTTACTGCTGAGTTTATATCACTTAAAGGGTGATGAGCATTACAGTTTTGGTGGTAGTGTTAAGTTGTTTTGCTTCTTTAGCCAGAATATCCGCCATCTCATTTTCGTCAAAATTAACATGAGCAAGAATCCATTGAATGAGGCACTGTTTATTCAAACTGAGAAGCTGACGTAGTGTATAGTGTATATTAGTAATTAGCCCTGAGTAGCCTTTATGAATTGCTTGAAGAGCAACTTGAAGGTCACTGAAGATTATAAGCTCTTTAGCTCGTTCTGTTTCACTGAGGTTTTATGTACTCATTTAGGGCTAAATGTATTACAAGGAGTTCGCAAGTGTAGTTGGATGTAGTTGATGTTAGATTTACTTTAAAAAGTCGTATAATGCATTATATATATATTTAAGACTACTCAAACTATAATTTTATTATTCGATAGATGCTATTATTGTGAACACTTCATGGCTGGTACACCTTATATAAATTGAAAGAGAGCAAGAAATGCATACATTAAGTTTAATTAGTATTTGTAATTGTTTTCATTAAGAAAGCGGACTAATTATTGACTTCTTTCCTAATTATTTCTTACTACTCATTTATAGGAGTTAATTTTCAAAGCACTGTTACAGAAAATTAATTTTTTAAAACTAATTTAAGTGGACAATTTATTATAGCACATCTCTGCAATATATTATATAATAAACATATCAATTTTTTTCAGTGGTATGTATATATACTTTTTGTTATATATCTTACCATGTTCATCATTATTGTTATCTAAGCTCTTAAAATCAAAGAGAACAGAATAGTTAGGATTCTAAAAATAACAAACATGTGATAAAATAAATTTACTTTAATGCAAATAGTTAAATAGTTTAGAAAATATAAGTAGAGGTGTTGCCATGGATTGTGTTTTCAGTACTAGTCAGAGATGGAGGTTATACACATTTAAGAGAAATATTTCCAGTTATTTTACTGTATTTTAGTTAGTTTACACAATTTCAAATTGTAAAATGCGGTTTGGATGTGGGGTTGTAAAGTTCGGGTTGGAAGTGGGGGAAATATGACGCGCTCAGTAACAGTTAAGTTCAGTTACGCAATTTAAATCCCTATAAGCAGTTGTCCTTAATGGATAATATTTTATGTCACTTTAGATTAGAAAATGTATATAAATTTGCTTTAAGAATATTATTACTATAAACAATTATTTAAGTACAATATTTGAACAAAAAATAAACATAGAATTACCAATTTTCAAAATATTCTCCTTCTGTAAAAAAAGGCTTCTATTATAATAATGTTTTGCCTGTTTTTAGCTCAGACCTCTGTACAGAGGCTCAATTAGAATTTTTGAAATATATAACTTAGAAGAGAGTTTATCCATGTTTTACGACAACAGAGGGGAGACATTTTAAGAAAAAAAACGTTGATAATTATTTCAATTGGTAGTAACTCTGAAAATAATGTAAATGTTTCTTCAGAACTCTAGTTCAGCCCTCTTGGAGAAGTCTTACTTTGGCAGGCAGCACAATAATAATAAAAATATTATTATTTTAGAAGCATTTTTTATAAAAGGAGAACATTTTGAAAAAGGGTTATTCTAAGTAAATTTTTTGCCAAAATATTGTATTTAAATAAATTATTTTCATCATAATATTATTAAAACTATTGTATGCATGTACTCTAATTTAAGTGACACTAAATATCATGAAAATTATCCATTTATGCACTTTTTCAAAATCACGGTTCCGAACGTAGTCGGATTACCTTAAGTTTATTTTCGATATTTAAAACCTGTATACCTAACATACGTTGAAATGCAATGTGTTATGTTAGGTAATAAAAAAATGTTAGGTTAAAAATGTTAAAACTATATATATAATTTTAATACATAAATATAAATGCACTTACCTACAGCACATAGTTCAGTTTTCACCATATTTTAAAATGATTTTAGAAATTATATGATGACGTGTATATGTCAAGATGTCTTTAAAACGAACGTAATCTTTTCTGCCAATATAGTATCTTTTTAATATTTTTTTCGGTTTTCGAAGAATACATCAACTGTTTGAAACAATGTTGAAGGAGTTTTATAATACGGTTACCAGATAATTAAAATCCTTAAACCTTACTCTAGAGTTTTAAGAAAATATAATTAAAATTAAGATAAATATAGCTTTCTTCCTTCTAACAGCTAATATAAGCATTTATGCACGTTCAGCAAATATTTTGAAGATGAGATCTATAAAATTATTCAACCTAGAAACACAGTCATAAATCTGGGTAAATTACTTGTTTGTTTTCCTGTCAGGCTCCCAAAAATTTACAGAAACATTAATTTTTGGAAGTCAATGTCCTAAAGTCACGCACATGAGAACTGCTGTCACGTGTTTCCAGCCAATCAGGACATACACTTCGCTGCTGCCAACTCTTGCTTTTTGCAGAAAATTTATTTTAAAAAGTATATATTTTTCAACAGTGATAATGTACATTGGTAAATAAAATGCACTTAAGGTATCCAACTACGTTCGAGCCAATTTTAAAAGGCATAAATGATAATTTCGTGGGATATTTAGTGTCACTTAGATGAGAATACACGTATAAAATTTCTTTAAGGATATTTTATGCCTATTTAAATACAATATCAGTAAAAAGATTAACTTTTAGAATAACCTTTTTCAAAATGTTCTCCTTTGAAAGAAAAAGGTTTCTATTGTAATAATATTTTCCTGTATAGTTCAAACCTCATACGATCAACGACGATGTTTGAAAATTCACATTTTTTTTCAGGTTACCCATTTTGTGATTATCGTTTTTTTTTTCTTAAAATTTTTTTCCCCTCTTTTTTAAAAATGGATAAACCCATTTAAGTTAAACATTTAAAAAATTTAGTCAAACCTCTGTACAGAAGTTCGAGCTATATACAGAAAAATATTATTATAATAGAAGCATTTTTCACGAAAAGGGAATATTTTGAAAAAGGGTCATTCTATGTTCTTTTTTTGTCAAAATATTGTCAAATTTTTTATTGTAATAATATTCTTAAAAACTTTAAATTTTCTAATCTAAGTGACATTTAAAAATAAAATATTTCCCTTTATACCTTTTTAAAAATCCCCGGGTTCGAACGCGGTTTTTTCAATAACCATCCGGGTGACTATGTCTATTAGGACCCGTAAGCTGAGGGTGGGGTTATCAAAATGATGAGACATATTGGATTCTTAATACAACTTTTTTTAAAAAAACTTATATTACTTAATTCCTTTACAACTTTTTTAAAAAGAGAGTTAACCCAATTTAAACCTTTATTCAAGCGACGCGCAACTAGATCTTTTTCTTAATTATAAAAATTAACGATTCATCTAACTTCCCATACAAAATATTACCTTTTGCAGAGTCTCCTTCCTTCAGTGATTGAGTAACACCTATAATTTAATTTTTTATGAACGTATCCATTCAGAGCTATAGGAACTAACTCGACCGAATGATTCCCCACTGTTATTCTAAACGGCTCCTTCTCATCAAAGCTTCTATCCTTTTAAAAATATATCTCATTTAATATTCTATTCGTTTGTCTTCTTGGTATTGGGGTTTGGAAAAAGGTTTGCCTTAATCTGGCGCAAAGAACATGGGAGTTATGTTAGAAGAAGGACGCGAGAGACGTCACACCTTAATGAATGATGCAATGATTTAAATTACACGAATAATATAAGGATTTTTTTAACAATTTTTTAAAGTTCTTTTCAAGAGTCTTAACAGTTAAACATCTTTCCCTAATTATTAATTTTTAAATGTTGTCTAGATTGTACAAGTATAACAACTAATACAAGTCTGATGTCAGTTTTGAATTCAATCTAGAAGGTTAGCATCTATCCTGTGACCATCATGAGGATTCAGGCTTATTCTCATTTTTTTTCTTTTTTTACATTTTTAATTGTTCCATATCATTATTAAATATTAATTTTCATGTACTTAAGTTATTGTGCCGCTATTTGCATCATGTGTTAACTTATTTAACAATTCATTTTTTAACAAAAAAAGAAACTATACAAAAATTTAATTTTTTAAAGGATCTAAAAATGTTAAATATATACAAATAAAAAAAATAATATTAATTTTTAAGTTATTTATTTATTTACAAGATTAAAGCACCGATTTTTATATTTTTTCAAAAAAAAATTATTTCATACCCTTTTTCCATCCTTCCCTGTAGATAAATTTTTTAAGGTATCCGACTACCAAAACCCGGGATTTTGAAAATTTAAAATGGAAAATATTTATGTTTTTAGTATCATAGATTAGAAAATGTATATAAAATTGTTTTAAGAAAAATTAAACATAAAAAAAAAATTTTTAAATATTTTGACCAAAATGAACATAGAATAAACCCTTTTAAAGTATTTTTTTTGAAAAAAAATGCTTCCATTAAATTTTTTGCTTTTAAATTTAACCTCTGTACAGAGACTCAACTAAATTTCTGAAATATATAACAAAGGGGGTTTACCCATGTTTTCGACAACCGTTTGGGAAAAATTTTTAAAAAAAACGCCGATAATTATGTCAATGGGTTGTAACTCAAAAAATAATGTAAATGTTTCAAAAATTAGTTGAGCCTCTGTACAGGGGGGGCGGGGCTATATAAAAACAAAATATTATTATAATAACGCATTTTTCACAAAGAAAAAATTTTAAAAAAAGGTTATTTTGTTAATTTTTGCCGAAATTTTATTTAAAAAATTTTTGTCAAAATGCCCTTATAGAACCATTTTATACATGTAACTAAGGCTTTAAAATATCATGAAAATTATCATTTTTGCCTTTTAAAAACACGTTCCCAAAATCGATACCCTTTAAAATTACATTATTCAACTGACATATAACTAATAATAAGAAAGACTATTGAGAAAAGCATTTTCTATAATTAATACTTTTTACAGCTGGACAGAAGCATGGGTCTTCTCTTATCTCTGCTAACAGCCGAACCTAACACGATGAACTTTTTCCCCCTGGCCACAGGGACCAGAACAACTGCTTCTAATATACGGATACACAAATGTGAAGCGAAGTTCCCTGGTTTGATCCATTTCAACAGGCTACAATTACTTTTACTTTCATTTTATCTAAATGTGTTGAGTAGTCGATAGTTCCAAGTCTATATATCGTAGATAATATGGAGTCTCATATTTCTTCATTTACCTGTGATTGCAATATGCGTTTCTTTGAAAACCATTGCTTGCTCATTGTGAGTCTATGATGAACTTTAGTTATTCAGAATTCTGTGGAGCTGTTTATTTTATTTATTTATTTGCGTTTAATCTAAATCTACGTCAAATATGCGTTAGCGAATAAATATCATTAATATTTATTACATGTTATTATAGTCATTAGTACGTAGTTTTATATTTTTGATTTAAACATTTAATCAATTTTTTTAAATCATTTCTAACAAAACTGTGTTTAAATTATTTATAAGTATGATCTGCAACATTGTATGCTTCTGGGAACAGAATCTGGAGCACCTCTTTTTTATGGAACTAATTCCAACTAAAACTCGTTTTATCAAGTCTGAGGAGAAATAACTATTCCTGCAGCCTCTACTGCAAACAGTTTACGAAACTTCCAGTTAAAATATTAAGTATACCGTATTTACTCGAATCTAAGTTGCCATCGATACTAAGCCGTACCCCCAAATTATCTGCATATTTTTGAAAAAAAATTTAAAAAATGTGTAAAAAATTCACATCAATTCTTAAGAATTTTTTGTTTAATATATTTTTAATGAAAAATAATAAGTTAATTATTAATTTATTTTACCAGTAAAAAAAACTGTGTCAAATACATACATGAACCTATAATTACTATAACCGTGAGTAGCATATATGTTTCAACAATGGTTCGTCACTCTCATTAACACAGTTAACTTCGGAATTTGTGCCAGTGTTTCCATTTTCCCACACGGGGTCGTCTTCCGTGCCATTCAGTGCATTTCTTTTTTAAGCATTTTTTTAAAAGCATGTGTTGTAGAAAATTGTTACAGAATTATTAAAGACTGTTGAACATTTACAAGCCAAAATCATTTCAAATTGCTTACGCCATCGACGTATTATTGTTTCATCCATGTCAAATTTTCAGAGGCCACTGCTCTGTTTCCATTTATTTATGCATATAAAATTGCCTCCCTTTTCATTCTTGCGTCATAATGAACTCATATTGATGCTACTACTGAGGTCTCTTTGATGTTTAGGTAAATAAAAGAAAAGTATACCAAAAAAATTTCTAAGTACAAGCACACAATGATATTTAAAATACTGGAGATAAACTGCGGAATGAGCTAAGTCATCAATGCAAGTGGCTAGAATGGATTGCTACATTTTTGAAAGGGGTTAACTCAATTTCCCCCATCCCTCAAATATTTTAGGGCTGCGGTACCTCAGTGGTCAAGGTATCGGATCATGCAGACATGTCATGAGTTCCAGCCCAGTACCTCTAAAGACCCGCCGTATAGAGCAGTGATGTACGTTAAATCTGTCCAGAGCTGAAATGTCCCCCCGTTGGTGTTGTGTGGTAGTTGAAGAAGGGGTGCCAGCTCAAGTGTCGTCCAAGCCACTTGACCTCGTTTCAAAATAACGTGTTCCGTCGCCAAAAGCCCTCGTGTAGCTGATCAGTGCAAAAATAATATTTACTCACTCACCCAACAAATATTTTTCCTTCGATTCTAAACCGTTTCCGGTTTTCAGTGGCATCAACTCTGGAAAAATAGTGGTGGCTTAGATTCGAGTAAATACTGTATTTAATTCAGCAGTGGGTAAGGCAAATTTTTATGTCCGTACATCAAATCAGCGAATAAAGTAGCAAAGATTTGAACAGACCACTTAAAGGTTTTTTTGAAATTTAAAGTAGCGGCACTGTGTGCAGTCGCTTTATTTTGTTACGTTTTTTGCAAACGTTTTTCGTCCATTGTAAAATGTGTGTTGTGTCTGTAATGTCAAAATATAAGTTGTGTTTGTCTACAATCTGACATCTTTTTATTTCTGACCGTTTCTGAGAGGTAAAAGCTTTTTATTTGTCCAGTTAGATTCGAGAGCAAACATTTAAATTTAAAATTTGTTCCATAATGAACAGACCTTTTAGAACACAAATGGTGTTCAGTACTCCGAGGCCTAAGTATTAAATTTTACTGGTATTTTTTTTTATTGCATTGTTCAATAACGATGGAAAATAATAAACTATAAATTATAAAAACTCATTCATTAAGAATTAATATAATCAAGTGCAATAAAATATTAAATTTGTTATTCTCAATTTAATGAATACGAAAATAAAATAATAATTCAGAAGTTAAAAAAAGTAAAAATAAACTTAGTCGCTCAGAAAATAATTTGTTGAAGAATTATGAGTTTTCACAAATGTGTGTTTTGCTCTATTTTTTTATATGTTCTTTTCTTATTTTTTTTTCTTTTTACATTTTACGTTTCATCGTTCTTTGCGTGAGGTTGGAATTGTTGTTGTAATTAAATGTTAGGACATTTTTTGTGTAATTATTTTTCTTACGTGAGCACAAGTTACGTTGTTCCCGTTTTCGAAAATCACGTAATTATTCGGGAAGATATATATAGTCAAAAACATTGGAGAAATCGGTACTTACGTATTATGTTAACCGTACTGGTAACATTATATGAAACAAAGAATATTGTAGAAAATTTAGCACGTATGACACATGTAAAATAGTGGTTGCAAACTTGGCGAGTTATCTTAAATGTTAACATTGTTGCGATTGTACGTAAGTACCTCGAAATCATTTGAACTTCTACATATTCCGAGAGGTGCACTAGTTCTGTACTCAGAGAATCATTAACAGAAATATTTATTTTTATTTCAATAATTAATAACATTTACTTTGGATCTTCCCCTTGCCAACGAGGGAAGGGAAGAGTATATTGCTTTCTAGCTTTAACATACTTATAAATGTATTTCTTTTGAAACATATTACATCTATTCATAAATGTGTGTGTAGTACATTTAACATGTTTGACATTATGTATGAAATATAATTGTTTTTCCAATAGTTTATTATTTTCATTCTAACATCTGTACTTTACGACCAAATTTTATTGAAAAAATAAGGTTGCTTGCTGACTTTTTTTTTTTAAATTTTAGTTTCAAAATTTTCTTCTTTATATATGTATATATATGTAGGGCTTTTATCAAATAAATGCTTTGATCACATATACTAATATAATTTATCTCTGGTGATTTTACACATATCTCATTGCTATTTTTATTTTAATGCAATGGTTCCTAAAGTTGTTCTGCTTATTAACTCCTTTTTTTATACCAAAAACTTAGCTATGATTCTAAAATGAAATAATTCTTAAAGAGTCTAGTCCATTATTGTGACCACCTATGAAAAACCAGAATAACCACCTTTTACAGAACGGACTGCTGCGAGACGTTCAGGAAGGGAGTCAGTTGAGTTCTTGAAGGGGTTCACTTGGATGTTGAGCCATGCCTCCAGTGCCGTAACCAGCTGCGCTAGATTACGTGGGTAAGGATCCATGGCTCGAACAACTCGATTTAGATGGCCTCACAGATTCTCGATTGGGTTTAAGTCAGGTGAGTTTTCTAGCCAGGGGATATCGGTAAACGCATCCTGGTACTCTTCAAACCACGCACGTACACTGCCAGCTGTATGGCACTTCACATTGTCCTACTGGTAGATGCCATGGTCCTGAGAAAACCAAATGCGGATATAGGGTGGAAATGGTCCACAAGGACAGATGCGTACTTGTATGGATCCATCGTGCCTTCCACAATGATGAGTAAACCCAGAGAATGCCAGGAAAACATTCTCTAAGCCATAATGCTCCCAACTCCAGCCTGGACCGTTCTGGCAATTGCTGCAGGGTGTCTGCTTTCAGAGGTTTCATTCCGTATACGTCAACGTCCATCTATCTGATGGAGCATAAAACTTCATTCATCAGAAAACGCTACCTGTTACCACTAAACGGACATCCAGTTGCAGTAATGGCGTGCAATTTCTAGCCGTTGCTGATGAATAGCAGTCAACGTAGATTCATGAACCAGACTTTCTGCTTCGCAAGCCCAGACGCAGCAGCGTTTTGGAGACATTGTTGGTAGTCCCTCGTTTCATTTAGGCGGTCAGTGTTTCAACGGTAGCATGTCTATTCGCCCGAACGCATTTCTGCAGCCTCCTTTCACCTCTGTCCTGGATGGCTTATGGTGCACCACATTTGCCACGTCGCTGATTATGGAGAGTCCAATTTTGCCATGGAAGGCATACTTTTACTACGGCTTCAGGCGAACAGTTTACAAACTTAGCCGTTTCAGAAAAGTTTCCTCCCTTGGCCCGAAAGCAAATGATACGCTGAGAGGTCACTGGGTAACTGGGTTTTATAAAAAGCCTCAGTCCCATATCGAATGTGTCAGAGTCCTGGAAAGTTGCGTAAGTAATTAAAAAGTCCATTAAGTTTTAGCAATTCAGTGGTTGGCGCAAGTGTCTGAAAAGCCAATGATCATGCCCTTTTGGATGTTGGATAAATCACTCCATTTCAGCATTAAGCCAACGATTGCAATGTTTTCCCGAGACCCTCACACACCCTTTATATACATTTGCACCGTGCTGCCTTCTGTTATTTGTTATTTAACGTCAATGTCGAAAGTACGTGGTGGCCACATTAATGTGACTGATCAATGCATAATAGAACATTTTATAAATTTAACTATGGTGTCATGAATGGTAAATATTAACGTAAAAATAAAGTATCAAAAAAAACACTGTGACATTTTAAAGCAGAATTTATTCAAGTTATAACTATTGCATTAAAGTTTAGAAACACAATTTTTGTTTTATAATGAGATGTTTATCATCGTAACAATAAAAATAATAATACTGTTTACTGTTCAAAACTGAAGAAAATTTATTACATTCGCTTCATATATCACAAGATCATGCACAAAACAAAACTAAACAGTCGATCAGATGTACGGCTCTTTTTCTAGTGACATATTTTAGACAAAGTTATTGCACGTAGCGGTGATATTTGGGTCATATTTAAACCTGCATAGACGGCGGCATCCATAATCGGCTTGACTTCTATCTTGCAAATACTTGTACTTATGTACCTATCTAAGAAATTTATTCTAAAATTTAAATTTATACTCTAGATTTTTTTAACACATGAAAATCGTTACGAATTTATTTAAACGTTCTTAAGGGAAATTGTTAAAAATTTGTTTGTTTTTAAAACAGGGCCCCTTAAACGTTGTCCACGCACCATCAAATCAAGTTTTAATTATTCACGGGCATCCTCAGTAATCACAATGACCCCTATGGGTGCGTACTAAGCACTTTGGGAACCTATGTCTTAAAATAAAAACTTGTAAATTTTTGCTTAATCATCCATCAGGGATAAAATCTGACCTGTTTTTCTTTTGACGCTCTTATTTTATGAAACTCTTTACTTAATTGTCTCATGAGACATCCTTTGTTACATTACCCATAAATTTTATCTATATGAAAATGTATAAACATTTTTATTTCCATAATCAGTCAAATAGCTTTATCATTATTTATTTTTTGTCAATTATCCTTCATGGAATGAAGGGTCGTTACCTTTTAAAGAAAACAATTCATATCGGTGCTATTTGTCAACTTGCTAAACATACTTTACTCGTGTCTTTATATATCTTATTGATAGTATAGTAGAAGTGAATACATAAGTATTATAAATATATATGATCATTTTATTTATTCGTTAAAATGAAGAAACGGATGAAATAAAAACGATAGCTACAACTTTTATGGATTGTATGACATTTATGTTAATATATTTCAGCTATAAGGAACTTTATACAGTTTTCGACAATAATCCAATACAAATTTCGAAACATTTGATGAATCTCAAGGTATCCAACTAGGTTGCAAAAAAGGGGGTTTTTTGGGGGGTTTGGACCAGAAAAAAAAAGAAATATAAGTATTGAAGAATAAGCAGGAATAACATAAAACAGGAGAATCTAAAGTTTTTGTTTCTATTATTTACTTTATCTGACACATAAAAACATTTTTAAATATGTTTTTTGAAAAAGGAAATTGTTACAATAATTTGTGCATGAAAATGGGATATCCAATAACAATTAATAACATTCAATGGAACTTGTAACACTTATGCAATAAGTTCTTTAGATTGTAGGAAACCGCAGGTTTTAAGACAGTTACATTTAATCATGTTTTACAGCCCTTTTCATCTTAGAACATAAATTAATTTTGACGAAAAATCATTAATGTCAAATTTGAATGCTTATACAATATTTATTGTTTAAAATATTTTTTATCCTGCGGTTTGAGTCACTTCAGGTGGATCAAGAAGAATATAAATAAAATTAAAATTACATAATGTACAACATATTTTTATTTATACTATTTTCCTCAACATTGAAAATTTTGCCGAGATTTTATAAAAACAATATTTTTCAAAAAAAAGTTTTTGATACATGTTATTTATTTAATATTTATGACTCTTTAAACCTCTTTTTAAACAATAAAATTCTTCTAGAAATCAATTTTTGAAAAATGTGTCTCCGAACCTACTTGGATGCCGTTAATTTTTGAATATTCTTAATCAGTTAAGTTAACTGAATTTCAATTATAATAAAATGAGTGCCAAAATTTTGTCATTTTATATAATTTCCTATTTGATATGAAAGTAATATTATTACGTCATATCAGATGGAAATAAAAATTGTTGATAAAATGTATGTTTTTTTGTCAAATATTTGTTATTTGTACGCCTTTAGGCGCTTGATGTAAGTATACTTTCAGAAAAAAGTCTTCTGTTAATCAATATGTGTTTTTCAAGACTGCTGCATATAAATTATTTTATAATAATATGCTGTCATGGGAAATATTGTATGTTATAAGAACAATAAATGTCTAAAATACTTCTGAGTTGTCTCTTATTCTATACATTTCACCTTTTGGGAAAGTCTGGAAAATGCATAAACATCTCATTTCTCTCATTACAATTATTTTTCAAAATTATTAATTATTTATCTGAATCCCTCCATGAAAATTATTTATTTGTATTTTGGTCCGTTTGTCTATGAAAGTCCAGAGAATCCTGATTATTTTACATATATGGATTATTAATATTTTGTAGAAATATTTTGGCTGTGTTCCAAAATAGATGTTACCTTTGGATTATAATTAATGTTCATAATATTTTAGAAGCTATATTGCTCGCATGTTTAGTTTTTAGCTTCATGAAGAAAATGCAAATTAGGCCCCCTTTTTAGAAAAATAATATTTTTCTTACTATTTTTTTGCAACCTGGTTCCTAAAATATCATGAAAAAATTTTCCATACGGAAATATAGGAGAATTTCTTTTAAGTTGACACTATTCAGAGCCCCCTGTAGCTGGATCTAAAAACCACAATGGCACCAATCCTGATATAACAGCGCTTCTCAAACTTTCAATATTTGTGTATTCAATCATCATTTTTATCGCGCCCCCCTCCTTTATACAATAACAATGTATTGAATTCAGTACAACTATACTTTGACACTAAAGCTACAATACGACTTTACCCTCTTAAGTACCACCCGTGTATTTTAACATTTCGCTCAGCCACAGCATTAATTGCCCTGGGTGTATATATACGCCTTTTAGAAGTACGATCTTTTCTGTGCACTGCTATCCATAAAATTATTCTGATGGCTTCGGAAGCCAGTAAAAGGACTTTGACAGTGTTTGCGAAGGATTTACTTATTTCAGATTTACTTATTTATTCCTTTTCTCCCCCTCTCCCCCAAATACCATCACATACGAGCGTCTACGTGGAAAACGGTATCATTGGGAAGTGAATCGCGTAACTTTTAATCGACAATTAAGGGATTAACTATAAAACGTACGT
>BMAV01009675.1:18092-31162 GCA_019973955.1 Trichonephila inaurata madagascariensis
ACATACTTTTTCTTAATTAAAAAGCTTCACTTAAGGTATCCGACTAATCTAAAATCATGATTTTCTTAAAAAAGTTGATATTTTTTTAATGGTTTTATTTTGTAGATCATCTTATATTAGTTTTATAGAAAAATACCAAGTTTTTTATTTTCCGATCACTAGAACAAAAACTAGAAGTGTTTTAGTAAAAGCAGATGCCATAACTTTACGTAAGAAATTAAACTTTAAAATGGGTTTTACTCTAAATGTGTTTTCTTTTCGAAAAGCTCAAACGAGGACAGCGATTGCTCAAAAAGTTTTTAAAATAGTAATTTGCTGAAATTTTTTGTGTATGTTCTGTATAACAGTAGAAGTGTTTTAACCTTCAGATTTATCAATCACTGTTTTATTACAAAATTGACAGTTCTTTATGTGAATATAATCACTGTTTTTGTGTGAAAAATTTAATATAATAACTAAGATAAAGAGCTCTAGTTTTTGTAAAAGTTTACTAAATACCTCTTATCTTGAAGATCATTTTAAAAAGAAATAGCAAAGTAATTCATCTAAATTGGAAAATTGAGAATTTGTACATTCACTATTTGTACAGAGCGGGCCCCGTCTAAAATTTTTTGTCAATTTTTACCAATTTTTTTTCCATTTCAAAAGTAATAATTTTTTTTTCTCTTAATTTTAGCATTTTTTCTTAAAATGTGTTAAATAAATTTGATAACCACAAAAAAAATCTCCATATCTTCATTTTTTTTAAAAAAAAAGTTGTCGTAAGTAGTCGGATACATTAACGTCACCCCTTCGCGACGGGCAGTGCAAATATGCATTCTTCACGGACGCATCCCATGGTCGGGAAATGCAAATGTGGTGATGTGGCAGGCCAGGCGATGCAAATATGACTTTTAAGCTGTAACGTTTTTTAATGACCACTAGATGGCACCTTATGTCCATTATATTGAAACTAAGCATAGCTAGAGTAGCCTAACCTTCAATTTGCTTATTTTCTTCCTGGATTTCGTATTTTGCACATCAGCTGTGGTGGGGAGGGGATAATCCAAATGTAAGCAAACAGCTCGTAAAATTTCCACATGATATAAAGCATTCGCGTTTCTAATACCTCTCCCAATGCTTTTTTATTTTATTTTTCTTAACAGTATGGAGTGTTTTAGGATTTTAGCGTCAGTTCTGTTACATTTTTTGTTAATTTCGGATATATTTTGCGTACTTTTTTCTTATTTCAAAAACCTTGACTTCAGGTTATTATTTGATTGTTTTGAAGGCATTTTCCTAGCCTTACTATGAACAAAAAGGGTGAAAAAAGCCAAAGTGTATAGTCACAAACCGTGTGTAAATAATAATAATAATAATAATAAAAAAAACCGTAACAAACATTTTATGCTTGGAAATCATACAATGTAGGATTTAGCGTATCTCCATGCTTCGAGATGTGCATGGGAGATGCATGTAGGAGATGTGCATGGTTTACGATATCTACTTTAAAACCAGTTGGCGGTAGAGGAAATTGATCGAAAATAAAGTCATACTATATATGGATGCATACAGATAAGAAAAATGTGCAGTAGTATTGTTTGTGATTGCAAGTGAGCTTTATTGCGGACACTAGCGGTGAAGTGTGGGAATTAGGTCGAACTGCTGTGCATAATTGCAGTAAAAACTTATGCGACGAGCAGCAAAAAAGATAGCTGATTCTAATCACAATACCCGCTCATATATCTTCCATGAAACCAATGCGACCTCAAAAAATCCATTAGGATGTGTTGGAAGATCTGTCGTACAGCCCGGGTCAATCACCTAGTGCATGCAACACCTATAAGAGCAATACATTTCTGTTCGGATGGCAAAGTTAAGGAAGGTCTGCAGGACTTCGTAAAGAATCAGCACTATCTTTCAACAGCGAAGACATTGATTTTATACAAATAGATGAAGCATGTAGTAAAACGCCCATGGCAATTTCTTTTTATTTCCGAAGAAAGCATTATTTTTATTTAGCTAATATCAACCCTTATACATTTATAATTCTTAGAAATTTATATTTATTGCTTTTTTTAAGGGAGGATTCTTACTTTCTTTTTTTTTTTATAAAAAGTTTATTGATACTTTTAAAAGTTTAAAATATGACAGTATTTCTTTTTTCCACAGATATACTCAAAAACAGTGAATCTTTTCTTTCCAACAATATGTTTGCATCTAGTTTACCATTTACGAAAATTAGAAAAGTTTTATTAAACCGTCAGCACACGCGCTGAGATAAAATCTACTCCAGCTGCTGGTTTATTTTGTTTTAAAAGGAATATATCCGCATGAGATCTCTTTCCAATATTTACGGTGGCTTTCGTGATCAAAGTCATGAAAGAGTGGCGTTTAAGGAATTTTGCCTGCATTCCGATAATCGGATGTTATTATCTAAATAATGTGAAATGGGAGGGATTCTATCTCGTGAATTTTGAAATGACTTACTTGAAAAGTGCTCAAGTAATGAACATATAACATGGCTAGTCCTTACCTTCCAGCGTCGCTGGGTGTTTTATGATGCCGTATGACTATAAGTTTTTCTGAGTCCCTGATATCTAAATTCTAGCATTAAGCTTTCGATTGTATTGGAAAACATTCTTTTAACTCTCGCCACTTGATAGAAAGAACAGGGCTTCAATTTCTAAAACAGAAGTGTAGTGGAGGTACATACATAAGCCACTAATAGCCTCCAGATAGAGGAGATAACTTTTGTCTAGAAATCATGTTACTAGGCTTCAGATCCATAGGTCGTGGGTTCAGTCCACCGTATACGCACCGCCGCATTGGTGATCGTGACACTGAACTAAGAAAAACGCATGTCGTGGCGCCATCTAACCGTCGTAAAAGTAATCAAAAGTCGGCATGTCCACTGGACGAAGCAACTAAAGTCGTCAGACTCAACGCAGCAACCAAAATGCCATCAGACTTACTTAACGCAATACCTCCAAATAACAGTAACAACTCGCATGCCCACCATAACAAATATATATCGTTCGTTCGCCTATTCACAGACTCACTTGTTGTCGAGTACTGTAGGGGGGTATCTACATAAGCCACTAACAACTTTTGTCTAGTGGTTACGTTACTGGGCTTCGGATTCATAGATTGTGGGTTTTGTCCTCCGGATTTGCACTGTTCGACACAAGTCTTATCTATTACTCACCCATACCCATGAGAGTCGACTTCAGTAAATCTATTTTTAGAGGATCCTTACTCAGTAAAGTAAAAATGTTTTCGAAATTTTTAAAGTATGTATGACTAATAGTTTAAAAACTGGACATCCTCTCTGAATCATCCCCGTAAGCCCCCAACCCTCCTTGGAAGCCGATTTCCACAAAATCTGCTCTTAGAGGATCTCTACTCAGCAGCGGCGTTTTGCTTTAAACGCGGTGTTATCAGTGTACGTTTATTTTATTGTAGTGATGTAAGTACAAATTCCGTATTTATTATTAAGTTATAACAAAAATATTATAGACCTTGTTCTTGCACACTCCACCTACGTCACTGGGTAACACCTTGAAAAAATTAGAAGTAGCTCGTATCCTGAAAACGTTTGCGCGCCTCTGACGTATAGGAAAGGAACGCGAATGTTGATGGTTTGAAACTGGTGAATTTTTATTCAGATTAAAATGAAAGATCGAGATATTATAAAAACTACTCGCCAATCAACCTGCAGTATTTAATTTCGTGTTCAAAATTAATCCAATTTTAATTTAACCCTTAACTTCGCATTTCTTTAAATTTCTATAAAAAAATTATATCAGCTAGTTCTCAATTAATGATAAAAGGTAAAAATATAAAAAAAAAAAAAAATAAGCAGTTTTAAATTGAATTTCAGTCATTTTTTTTTGTTTATTTCAGAAGTGCAATATTGCGTAGTAGTGCTGCAAATTACAAAACTTTTTTTCATATTAAGATTTTATTATTCATCATAAAAAGTTTAAATTTCTTACCTGATAATTTATTTCATCAATAAACAAGAGGAAGCATAAAATATAATGGATTCTTTTTATAGGAAAAACACAGTTCTTGAAGCATCAGAGATTTTTATAATAGTTGAGATTTCTGGAAAAAAATGTACTTCCATCTAGTGACAAAATCAGCATGTATTTCGTTGCAGTAATCTTTTATTTCTCAGATAAGTGATTTGTAGGCAATTAAAAAAATATTGAGTCTGTTAAATTGAAATAAATCATATGTTGTAGAAATGCAATAGTGCGAAGTTAAGGATTAAAATGTTTTCAAATAGACTATTTGAAAAATAATAAAACTCTTGAAATATTATTTAACCAGTTCTGTGAGGTTACATCTTATCTATAGTTTAAATTGCTAGAATCTTCCCAAGACACATAAAATAACATAAATCATTGCGAGGCCCATTTGAGTCTTCCACAGATGTGAATATAAATAAGACAAAATGCTTTATTGATTATGAATTTATTTTGTCTAGTACACTTCAGTAAATAAAATGCTCTCTAGTCTAAAATAAACATAGTTTCATAGTTTATTCCAGTTAATAGGTGTAGTATCTAGTTATATATTTTTTTATTCTACATCTAATTTTTTTAATTTCATTAAATTATATTTTATTTTTTATATCAATACAAAAAGTTCTGTATCAAGATTTCAACTCTTTCAAGAAAAAAATAATATAAAATTGATTTTTGAAATATAATTGAAAATATATACACATGAGTTGTGTGTGTGTAAATTTTGTGTATAATTTTATCAAGTATACACATACCACATATTTCTCCTAAGACAGATTACATTTAAATTGCAATTTTACTCAAAAATATAAATTTTAGACATGCGTTCAAGAGTGGATAAAAGTTTTTTTTCTATTTTTAAATATGAATTCGAAGTTTAATTAAGTAATTAATTAAATAAATTTTATGTGTGTGTAATAGTAGTGGATGGTATATTATTTTAAATGCCTTGCAATTCAAATGCACAAAGTAAATTCTTTTAAAATACCGAAAATAATAATATATTCACACAATCTCCACAATTAAATGCATTAACAATTATTCTTTAAAAATTTTTATAAGAAAACAATGCATGGATTTGTCATAATAGAACCTTTTGAAATATAAATATGCAACAAATAACGAGTATTATTATGAAAATAGACTTAATATTCAAAATAAAATTACATTATCTTATTAACAAGTAACAAATTTTTTTTAAATCAATTCATACTTAAGTCAACTAAGAAAAATTTTATTTTAGTTACTTTTTATAAAATAATTGCAATTAATATAAATACGTATGACAGAATCACAATATTAAGTGGCAAAATAGAAAGCTATTTTACTTGCATTTTTCCATTTTCCTTTCTATATAGGGTGATTGGCTATTATTTTTATTTGTTACTACTTATTCACATTAATAAATAACATACTCAGAAATCAGGCCATCCCTAGTAGGATTCGAACCCACAACCTTTGGATTAGAATTCCAACGCGCTATACATTGCACAACAGGGACACAACGAGTGATTTTCCTTTCTATATATGCCTTTGGACTAATTATTTTTGTTTGTTGCTATTTACTCATTAATTAAGTTTAACTAATGAATTAATATTTGAAAAAATTGTATTAACATCAAGTGTCATTCACTAGAAGTTTAAAAAATGTATTTGAAGTTGAATGGATGAATAGAAATTATTTTATTAACGATCAAAAATTTGAACAATATATATATATATATATATAGGAAGATTGTGAACTAATAGTAAGAATTGACAAAAACTCAACAACATTGAAAAAAAATATACATTTTAGTTATCCTAAGTAGAATACTTAAAGAAAGCTGAGACCAGACTCTCCAACAGAAATAAGTTTGACAAAGTTTAATTTGTATTAATTTGCACTTATTCTATATTTTTATATTTCAAATGATATTTTTAAATTGAAGAAATGGAATCTTTCATACTCATAAAAAAAACATTGCTACAAAATCAAAATTAAATCTTCTGTTTTTTCAAAATCTCGAGTTTATTATTTTCTAAGTTTATTTAAAATTTGCTGAAGCGCACTTTTCATGCTCTCTTACTTTATTAAAAAGACATTTTAAAAGAAAGTTTTTTTTCCAAGAAATATTTGCAAATTTCTCCCAGATTATCTGAAATTCAACACGAAAGAGAATAACTTAATAAATTTATTTCAAATGAGTGCATTACTTGAATGAAACTGCAAAATAAAAAAGACCCCGACAGTTGAAAAATAAAAATATTACATCACCTTAGAAAGGATAAGGACATGGATCTTTAAATAAAACAAAAAAAAAAAAAAAAAAACACAACGACTTTAAATCAAATAAATCCTCTGAAGAGGCAATTTATTCCGGGAAGAAGACGATTTAAAAGAATTTAAAATGGAAAATGTAATTTATATTTAAAGAATATTAGCTTTTCGCAGTTTGAAAACGAAAAGATGTTGGAATAAATAGAGTTTTAAGTATTACTACTGTGTATTATTTATAAAATATCATTTTGGAACTGATTTTGAAGTTATATTTGAATCATATTCACCACAAAACGTCTAATCTCATTGATATTTCTATTACAATTTCAATATATTTTAAGTAATAAATAATTTATATATATATATATATCTTAATTTAAAGCATTACTATTTTTAGATTTTTACTGTCTAGGGGTAATATTAAACTTCTCAGAATAAAGTTCAAATAAACAGTAGTATTTGCTGAATTATAAACATAGAAAACAATCATTCATTATTTTTTTAAAATTCATGATGTTCACTTTACATTTTTGTTTGTAAAATTATCTGCTACATAATCAATGTTTTTTCAAATTATTATTTTTAAATTTTTTCAAATAAACTATTACAACATTAAATTCAACACACTGAAAAATGCTAAATTTAATTCATTGTATTTTACTTTTCAATTCCTACTATTAATTTACACTTTTCGTCTTTCTCTCTATATATCTTGAACAAATTTTCAATCGTTAAAAAAATACTTTGTATTCATCCGCTCAATTTCAAATACTTTTTTTGAAACTTGTAGTGGATGACACTTGTTGTTAATACAGTTTTTTCATATATTAATTCATTAATTAAATTTAATGAATGAATAAATAGTAAAGAACAAAAATAATAGACGAAAATCATATAGAAAAAGGAAAATCATGGGTTGTGTTCTTGCAGAACAATGGATAGCGCGTTGGATTTCTAATCCAAAAGTCGTGGGTTTAATTACCACCTGGGATGGCCTAATATCTGAGAATTTGATTTCTTTTTATTATACTATTTTATTGGAAAAATTAAATTTAATGAATGAGTAAATAGTAACAAACAAAAAATATAGTCCAACACCTTATATAGAAAGGAAAATGGAAACTTACAAGGAAAATCGATCTCTATCTTGCCACTTAATATTGTGGTTCTGTCATATATATATATATATATTAATTGTAATTATTTAATAAAAAGTAACTAAAATAAAAATTTTCTTTGTTGACCTAAGTAGAAATTGAATTTTTCTTTATATTACTTGTTTATAATTCATATAGTTCATTTTACATTTTTTTGTAAGATTATCTGCTACAAAATCAATGATTTTCAAATTATTATATTTAAAAATTTTTCAAATAAACTATTACACCAATAATCTCAACATACTATGAAAAATGCTAAATTTAATTTATTGCATTTTATTTTGGATTTCTTATTAATCTTGAGTACATAAACACCCTTTTCAATTTGTAAGAGACTAGATTTGAAAACATACATAAAATATAATAAGAGATCTTAATAAATATTTTTTATGCAAAAAGTAAGAACATACTTTAATTTTTAGAGCTTTAATACGTGCCTTTATTACAAGATTTTCTTAATTATAAAATAAACATCGATTATTTCTAGCTCTTCCAACTCATTCTATTTCAAAGAAAATTATATTTATTTACGAGGGGTGATCCGAAAAAAAAAGTATACAAACAGCAGTATTTGGAAAGTAGTATTTGCGGATGGGAATATGTTTACCCACAGAGGCCACAGTGTAAGATGGTTATCTTACACCAGTTGTGCGAGCAGATAGTGAAAGTACTCAGGCCTGCAAGAGCGAACGTAATGGCAAGACGTCTAGAGTAGTAATATGGTACAGAGTTACGAGATGTAATGCGATTCATATGGGCCAAGAATGTGTCCCCATCGTGGAAGTGTGCGGGGCCGAAGCAATGAGTAGGCTATAGATAACGTGTCGATCTTTTGAAGCGGACAGAGAGTAAGTGGAAAACCGCAATATGGAAGCAATCTCTTCTCTCTCTGAATCACCGAAGAGGAAGAAGCTTAAGGTTACTATCTCTGCAGGCAGAGTTATGTGGCAACAGGTTTTTGGGATAAGAATAGTGTTATCTTAATCGAGTGTCTGAAGCGTGGCCATACAATTACTGCCGATCGGTATTGTGCGTCCTTGATAAAATTGAGTAACGCCATCCGACGGAAATCTTCTGGATTGTTTGCCAGACTCGAGAATTGCTGCGAACATTTATGTGGGAGGTATGGAATCACACCCATACAAACCCTATTTGCCTCCCAGTGACTATTTCCTTTTTCCGGCATTGAAGAAACACTTATCCGGAACAAAGTTCACTTCAGACTGTGATATTCAAACAGCTGCGGAGAACTGGGTCAATGGCCAAGGACATGATTATCACCAAGACGGGTTACACAAATTGGTCCAGTAGTCTGATAAATGCCTAACTAGGTTTAGTGTTTATGTAGAAAAATTACCACCAAAAATGTCTCTTAATTCCAATTCCCATTTGTATCTTGTGTATCTATTGTTAAGAAATAATTTTTCATTTGTCTTGTAAACTTTGTTTTGGATCACCCCTTGTAGTTTGAAACTTTTTAAGATGAAAGAGCATGGTGCAGATGGAAACTGATAAAAAACCTTAAAAAAAAAGGTTCAACTTATTTCACGCTATTTTTAATATGGCCCATCTCCACTGTTTAAAGATAGTTGTTATATGTAAAGCTAAATATTCTCTTATGCAAATTTCAGATAACATTCTATTATTCAGTTTCTTACAGTATTTTTACTAAACTGGAATGAATTAACATATCGCATATAAAACAAGTAATATAAAAGAAAAATGTCAATTCTTACTTAGGTTAACAAAGAAAAACTTTATTTTAGTTACTTTTTGTTAAATAATAAAAATTAATATAAATATGTATATACAGAATCACAATCTTAAGGTATCCGACTACGTTCGGAACAGTGATTTTAAAAAAGCGCATAAATGGATAATTTTCGAAATATTTAGTGTCACTTAGATTAGAATGCATGTATAAAATTGTTTTAAGGATATTCTGACCTAAAAAATTTATTTGAATACAATATTTCGGCAAAAAATTAACTTAGAATAACTTTTTTTCGAAATGTTCTCCTTTTGTGAAAAATGCTTCTATTATAAGAATATTTTGCCTGTATATATATCAGACCTCTGTACAGAGGCTCAACTATGAATTTTGAAAAATTCACATTATTTTCAGAGTTACAACTCATTGAAATAATTATCGGCGTTTTTTCTTAAAATTTATCCCCTCTGTTGTCGTAAAACATGGATAAATCCACTTCTAAGATATACATTTCATAAATTATAGTTGAGCCTCTGCACAGAGGTCTGAGCTATATAAAAGAAAAATATTATTATAATAGAAACATCTCTCACAAATGTAGAATATTTTGAAAATGGGTCATTCTATGTTCATTTTTTGTCAAAATATTGTACTTAAATAATTTTTTATTGTAATACTATTGTTAAAATAATTTTATATATGTTTTCTAATCTAAGTGACACTAAATATCATAAATATTATCCATTTATAGGCTTTTGCAAAATCACGGTTCCGAACGTAGTCGGATACCTTGTGATAACATAGAAAGGTATTTTCCTTGCAATTTTCCATTTTCCTTACTATGTAGGGGGGGTGTTGGACTTTTTTTTTGTTTTGTTTATTACTACTTATTCATCAATTAAATTTAATTCTAATAAATTGGTATATAGTAAAAAATAAATCCCATTCTCAGAACTAGGCCATTCCAGGTGAAATTCGTACCCACGACCTTTGGATTTGAAGTTCAACGCGCTATTCATTCGCTACAGGGACACAACGAACGATTTTTCTTTTTATATATGGTGTTGGACTATTATTTTTGTTTGTTAATATTTATTCATTTTTTAAATTTAATTAATGCATTGATGTTTGAAAAAGCTGTATTAACACTAAGGGTCATGCACTACAAGTTTAAAAAATGTATTTGTACTTGAATAGATGATCAGGAAGTATTTTATTAAAGATTGAAAATTTGAACAAGATATATATATTGAGATAGTGAACTAATAGTAGGAATTGAAAAAGAATATTTATTCTTTTTATAGGGATAGAGTCGGACTAATATACCACTGTGCAAATCTAGTATGGTACGAAACAAAATATGTATGAAACGAAAATAGCAAGTCAACAAGATTCTATTCAAACAAAAATCGCATCAAGCTAAGTAAAGAAACCCAGAATAAATGGCTTCTACTCACGCTTCCCTAATTCTATCAAACCATACGTGAGATGGAATAAACCCTACGTGACAAAAGTTACTATTTTGTACGAGTACCTTGATTGTTGAAAGAACTGATTTTCGCTTAATACGGAAGAACAGGAACTAAACTCCTAACATTTTTTTTTGATAAAAAAAGTTCTTTTACTTGTAGAGGTTAGTGTTTCTGTGCCACTATCCCATACGCCATTCATAAGATTTACCAGCATTTAATATAAACAATTTATTTCCTTTTTAATACACACATTTGAAAACCATTTGATAATACGAATGAAGCGACATGAATGAAATACAGAACATTTTATATATAATAGTTACACTTAGGTTCAAATAAAAATAAACAGTGTAATAAAATTTATTATTCTTATTTCTGAAGTTGAAAAATCTAATTTGACTTTAAAAACGCTATATAAAAAGTTTTCTTCTATTTTTTTTTAACATTAGGTAATATGGAGGCAACCGCATATACAGTAAAAATGAAATAAACTTTTCTGCTCTTCTTCATTTATTTATTTATTATTTTTTTACATTTATTTTATTGACTGATGAAGCTCCATAATACATTGCATTAAAATAAAAAATGCTAGATTTGTTGGACAATGAAATAAATAATAAATTCCTTAAATTATTAATGATAAAATATATATGTTGCTTTTCAACAAAGTATAATATTAATAAACTTTTTAAAAACAATTTTTGATTGAATGTTTTAGCATTGCTCTAAATTTATGCAAAAGAAGTTGGCGTCTAGCTTCGTAATTTTGAATTTTTATTAAATAACCAGGACTATTCCACTTCTACACTTGACCCAGTATTTACCCCACCTAACATCCACACACACCGAAAGAGGTCATTCAAGATCACAGAGTGGTCATGATATAAAATTCGTAGCCAGCGTTCTTATATCTCAACCACATTGCTCGCTTTCTACATCGGACGCATATTTAATCTGTTAGGTCTCAAAATCCTCACGTTGGCAAGTGAAAGAGAGCGAAATATACTGATCAAGTGTTGATCTAGTCATTTGACCATAGTTAAAAATTAAGAGGCAGAACGGATAAAGTATGGTATGGGAAGCATAGTAAAGGTTAATGGCTAATGTATGTATAAGTTAGATTAGAATTATACTCATTTCTAATCACCATCGAATAACTAAACAAGATTGCTATACAAAATTGTATACTTGATTCTCTCTCTTGAAAAGTATGTTACTTTCCCTTCATAAGCTTACTTTCTTAACCGAAATCAGACACATCACTAGATTAGAAGGCTAGATTGAAGGGGTAATTACTTGATTTTGCTTGCTGGAAAAATTACATATCTAATTTATTGTCACTGACATTGATTGTCTTATCTGGATTAGGTTCAGTCACCCTATAAAATCATTTACATCTCTTAATTATAATTAAAGCGTTCTTTTTCCCTTAAGTACATGCTTACTTTTGTTATTCCCATCAAATTGAGAATTGTAAATATATTTGCTTATTAAATGTTCTTGAATTTTTTTATTAGTGTACTACACAATATTTGAACCTGTTTACTTTGGAAATATAAGCAATTATAATTAATGGAAACTCTGCGTCTACATTAGCATATACAAAGCATTTTTGCATTCGAACTTTCACCATAAAGTTAGAATAATTAGATATAATGATGCTTTCTATATTACCAGTAAAACTTAAGGTAGTTGTATAATGTATATGAAGTAATAATGAAGTGTATTATTAAATTTCAGATGAAATTAACCATTACCTCTCGTATTCGAATATAAATGTGGGTAAGGAATATAAAAGCGTACTAATTTCAAAATTCTTTGGTTAATTTCTTAAAGCAATATTATAATCTGACATCAGATGGGGAATATATTTTAAAAGATGCTATAGGAAATATTTGTGAGAAATGTATTCTATTCCTTTTTAAAAAATTTATCATCAAAGAATAAGATTATGCAAAGTGTGCGATTTTTTTTATTTGTTTTAAGACATAGATAATTTTATTTTACTCGTAAAAATAACCTATCTTTTGAAACTAAGATTATTTTTGTGTGAGATATTCATATTTCTTAAAAAGAATGGAATTTTTGAATAATTTTGATATGTTTTCATTATTCAAAAAGTGAAAAGCTTTGAATTCTGAAAGATCTTTGCTCAGTATCAAATTATTACCAATTTGCATATTATTTACTTCTGATTGATTGATTGATTGAATATTAACGTCGCACTGTTCAGCTACACGAGGGCTTTTGGCGACGGACCACGTAAATTTGAACCATGGTCAAGTGACGTGGATGACACCTGAGCTAGTTGGAACTAATATAAATATGTATTTATACATATATGACAGGATCACAATATTAAGTGACAATATATATATATATATATATACATGCATATATAGGGAAGTATGAACTAATAGTACAAATTGAAAGACATATTTTCAAATAAATGAA
>BMAV01009676.1:0-45583 GCA_019973955.1 Trichonephila inaurata madagascariensis
AAATGTGAATGTAGAAACTTCCCTTCATGTAGGTGGTTGAAATATATCTACTGAAACTTTTACAAATTTATTAAAGAACTAACGTTTTTTATTAATTTTACTGGGCTCTGAATTGAAAAAATTTTGAAATACAAACATGTGTTGTTGTTACATATCCCACCTCATCGACAGGAACATCATATCAGGGCTCAAGGCAGTGTGATTTGTCTCGTTTCCAGCCAATTTCTTCGGAGAAAACTATCAACCTCAATCAGAGGCTTCCCACCTCTCTTTTTTTCCACCAGACATCACAAGAGGACTTCAAGCTTGACGACTATTTAGGTTACCACATGCCACAAATGCATTTTTGTGGTAGTCTAGTGGTCCAGGTATCGCATCGTGGCTGGCTTGTCACAAATTCTAACCAAGTACCACTAAAGACCCATCGTGTAGGGAGCGATACAAATTAAGGTATTCGACTACGTTCGGAACCGTGATTTTAAAAAAGCGCAGAAGTGGATAATTTTTATTATATTTAGTGTCACTTAGATTAGACTACATGTATAGAATTGTTTTAAGGAGATATATATTTTGACAAAAAAAATTATCTAAATACAATATTTTGGCAACAAATTAACTTAGAATAATCCTTTTTCAAAATGATCTCCTTTTGTGAAAAATGCTTCTATTATAATAATATTTTGCCTGTATATAGCTCATACCTCTATGCAGAGGTTCAACTATGATTTTTGAAAAATACACATTATTTTCAGAGTTATAACCAAATGAAATAATTACTGGCGTTTTTTTCTTAAAATTGCTCCCCTCTGCTGTCGTAAAATATAGATAAACCCACTTCTAAGTTATATATTTCAAAAAGTCTAGTTGAGCCTCTTAGAGAGGTCTGAGCTATATGCAGGAATAATTTTATTATAATAGAAGCATTTTTCACAAAAGGAGAACATTTTATTCTAATCTAAGTGATACTAAATATTATGAAAACTATCCATTTATTCGCTTTTGCAAAATCACGGTTCCGAAACTAGTCGGATACCTTAAATATGTCGAGACTTCAAACGTCCTCCTGTTGGTGTCGTATGGTAGTTAGGAGAAGGGGGGGGGTACCAGATCAGGTATCGTCCTCGTCACTTGACCAAGATCCAAAATTACGAGGTCTGTCACCAAAGGATCTCGTGTAGCTGAACAGTACGACGTTAATATTCACTCACGTCACAAATACATTATATATTTACCTTTTTCGGGATGAAAACCAGTCACAACGGCATAGGTCAGCGTTCCTAACCACTACACTGAATGGGCGGTTACAAATATATTTTTAATGATACATAAAATTACATATATGTACTATTATATATATATATAGTATTAGTTATAACTCATACCGTAAAATTCGGCGTATAGTGCGCACCTATACTTTCAAGCCTCATTTTTTAACTTTTAGGTATATTCGCCGTATAACACGCACCCCGTTTTTAACGAAGGAATCTGACATAGACTTGTGCAATTCTTTTATGTTTTGTGAAGTCATTTATTCGAGGTATTTATCCAAAATTATAGAAAAATGGCATCCTTTTAGAACTACGGCCCTTTATGTTCTTACGCGGAATGATTTTTCTTTCAAATAAACAGTATTTCGATATAATGTAGAAGTCTAATTTTTTATACTCCTCTTTTTTTATTTTTAAAGCTCTCATTTTTATACTCGGCGCATAACGCGCAACCTTAAATTTCGATCTTATTTTTTGTGTTAAAAGTGCTCGTCATACGGCGGATTTTACGATAGATATTTTACGTGTATGGTTAAATCGTTTGTTTTCTAGGCATTTGTAAACTGAATATGTGCATATTTTATAACAGAAAAAAAGTGTCTTAAAATATTTATTCTATTGTTTCCGTAAAAAATCATTGTCATCAAAATAAAGTCTTTGAGTTTGTTTCTAATGAGATTTTGCACTGACTCCAGCACCATGTGTTTGGAAATTTTCCTTGCAAATATTTTATTAAGGTACCATTTATTACCACCATAATTTGTGTATAGTCATCTGGATTTTATCTGGATGGGGAGTTCTTGCGAAGAGGTGCACTACTTATCAAAGAGCTTAATGGACAGAATATTAACTGTCTTCACAAAAATATCAAATCATAACGTACAGAAAGGTAAAGACATATAAAACACTAAGGTAGCAAAAGAGAGATCACTCTGTTGATGAAGTTGGGCTTGAAATAATTTGTTATAGATCGTACACGTTGCGAAATCGGGTTCAACCTATGAATTCTAACTTCCTCGCTTTGTATTGGTGCAGTGTGACACAAGACCTAAAGAAAGAATGTGAATATATTTGTGTTGCGCATCTTCTAAGAACGGCTGCTATAGAGGAATCACTTCCTGGGAAAATTATTATATAATTTGTTATTTATTAATCTGAGAAATGTTTTAAGAGTTATCGGTATTTTGCAGAAATGACAGTGTAATTTTAAAGCTAGAAAGCAACCAAAAGTGTTTCACAGTAATTGAAGAAAACATCACTTTCATTACAGCCACCACAGATTTTGTATTATTTTTTGTGAACAAATTATGATAATTTCCACTGCGTACTTATTCTCATTGATTGAACGTGTAGCAGTGACACCACGAATCGTCTTCCAGGAATATTTCATAATGTGGAATCTTCATTAAAATGAATAAATTTTTCCGAGAGAGGCAAATTTATTGCATGTTGTGAGTAGCGTTAAGGCAGCGTTTCTCAAACTGTGGGGCGCGCCCCCCTTTGAGGGGTGTGACAACTCTACATAGGGGGGCGCGAGCCTTTGAAAAGTCGAAATCAAAAGATTATTTTAAAATATTATTAATTTACTGAAAGTAAACAAACAAAATACATTGTGACATAATGAAAAATAAAATACGAATTTACACTGATATATTACACATATAAATATATCAGTGTGTGATACACAATGTATTTTATAACTAATTTAAAAATACTGAGTTAAAAAAAAAGTTTATTAATTCCCAGGGGAACATGGGTTTGTCATATATAAAATTAAAACAAAAAAAAATTATTTGGAAAATTTTTTTAGGGTTTTTAAAATTAATCCCTTAACTGGAATTTAAACTGATGCAAGGGGTTTTTCAATGCCACCTTTTCCACCGGGGGCCCCCGCGATGGGGATGTTTTTGGGGGGGAATAAAGCAAATAATCGGGAAAAAAATAAATCCTTCGAAACATTTTTGCTTTCCCAAAGCCTTCGGAAAAATTTTTTATGGATAGAAAGTGCACAGGAAAGATCATACTTCAAAAAAGGCGTATATAAAACGGCCGGGGAAATAAAGGGTTTTGGCTTGGGAGCGTTTAAAACCCCGGGGGGGCTTTTAAAGGGGGAAAAGTCGTTTTGTAGTTTTGGCGTCAAAGTATAGTTTTTTTTGAATTCAATAGTTTGTTATTGTATGGGGGGGGTGGTTAAATTTTGGTTTTGGGGAATTTTTTGGCCTTTGGGCAGGGTTTAAGTGTTTGTTTTTGGGGGCCCTTTAATTTAAAGGTACTGCTATGTTAGAAAGGGTTTTTTCCCCGTTTCTTTTTTTGAACAAAAATTATAGATGTCACAAATCATAACCCTTTGGGTTAAACTTAATATCTTCATCCAAAAGTAAATCCTTAAAACTATCATTGCTTTATGGTTTTTTCCCAACCCCATTTGGCAAATTTCCCATATTCATGACACCCTTCTCAAAATCGTTTTTTTTTCCCAGCATTTTGCCCAAAGACTGCAAAACGCTAACATTTAACCACAAATGAAAAACGGCTTGTTTTTTCAAAAAAACTCTTAACGCTTTTTTTTTGTTCCCTTTTTTAAAAACACTTTTTTTTGAATTGGTTTCCAACTTAATCACAACCAATCTTTTTGAAAGCGTGGTTAAAAAATATATAGCGAGGAAAAGGTGAAATTAGGACTTACTGAATTCCAAAAGGGGAGATGATCAATGCACGCAAGTTTTTAAAATAAGTTTTCTTTGGGGGAAATTTTCCCCCTTACGTAAGTAAGTGAAATTGAAAAACCCCCCCGAACTGTTTTTAGAAATGATGAAATGAACAAGTCGGTTTTTTTAAATATGGTTTTGGGGATTTCCTTTTGGGGTTGGGGAAAGGGGTACGGGGAAATTTTGGGGTGTCTCCCCCCGGGAAAAATTTTCCAAGGGCTAATCTTGAAAAGTTCTTTTTAATTTTTCATTGAAACAGTTAAAGGGGTTTGAAAAAAATCCCTTATTTCCCATTGGAAATGACCTTGAAGAACTTAAAAAAATTTGTAACTTTTCCCCCCATCAATTGATCCTATCCGTTGGGGATGATTTTAAAATTCCCTAAGGGATAAAAAACACCTGGGGGGGGTCGGGTCCTTGTTTTTAAATCGGTAGCCCTATTGATCCACTAAATATAAACCCAAAAAAAGGGCTGACTTTTTTCACTTTTTCTAAAACAGTTGGGGAATGTGACCCTCCCACATAAGGGGAAATAAAACCAAAAAGAGACGTTTATTTTAACATTTTTCCCCGAATTTTTAAAAGGGGACCCCTTTTAGGGCCAAGGGAAAGTCCTAATTTCATCATTTTCCGGGGGCCAATCGATGTTTTTACCCCTATATATGTAAATTTTTTAAAACCGGCAAAATTTAAGAGGGTTTTTTTAAAGTAGAATTACCCGACAACCCTAAAAGATTTAAAACATCATATGTATTTTTCAGACCCAAACCCCAAAAGAAAAAAATCAAAAAAGCCGCATTGTCCCCCCCAAAAACTTTTGGGTTTTTGGGAATTTGTTCCTAAACAGTTTTCTCAAACGGGAGGACCCTTTTAGGGGGCGGAAAACCCCCAAATAAGGAGTTCAAGTTTTCCCAAAAAAAAAATTATTTAAAAGGGTATTAAGTACTAAAAGGATGCAAAAAAAAAACCTGACATGAAAAAAAAATTTTTTTACATTTGATATAATCCTTTTTGTGTATTGAGTGTATTTGTTGATTTTTAACTCCTTTTTAAAAAAAAAGTTTTAAAATAAAAATGACCCATAGGTTTTATATAAAATTTTTCATACAAAATCAATTTCCATCTTATAATTTGTAATTTTAAAATTTAAAAAATTTTATTGAAATTTATCTACAAAATTTTACTGTTAAATTTTAAATACATTAAAAATTGTTTGGGGTGGGGGGGGTAAAAAATTAAATTAAAAAATTGGTTCCCAAAATTAAAAGTTCGAGAACAAATTATAAGCAAAGGGTATTGTAGGATTGCTATAAAAAGTTTTTTATATCCCCGAAGCTGCAGCGACGAATCGTGCAAAGTTTTTATGAAGTAAACAAAAAAATAATACGTTCATTTTTTCCCTAAAATTACAAAAAACATCAAAAATAAACCTTTTTGTGTGTTTTTTCATTCTTTATATAAGAATTTATTAAAAAAGTTCTTTTAAAAATTTTTTTAAAAACATATTAAAAAGGCCTTGGGTAGCCTAGTGTTAAAGGTTTAAGGGACACAGGGCCCTTTTGCTCAAAAGTTCGGGGTTTAGTAAAAAAGAAGACCCGCCATGCAGGGGGGGCAGACAAAAAATTAAATTTTGTTGGGCTCAAACGTCCTCCCTTTCTTGTGGAATTTGGGGAGGTCCCAAAAGGGGTAAAAGATCGGGTATGCTGGGCCAGGTTAAAAAATTCAAGGTCCATCGAAAATCCCCAGTAGCTGAAGACAGTTTAACTTTAATATTCATTCACACCCCTCGAAAACCTTTTAAAAACCAAAAAAGTATAATGAAATTTTTTTTTTTGCATAGTTTTTTTATTGCAAATTTCGTTTCAGCGTCTTTTTAAAGCTACTTATATTTTTATTTTTTTAAATTTTTTTTTCCCTTTAGAACATGCACATATACAGAAATCGGGTTTTTAAAAATTTTCCCTTCACATTTTTTTTTTAAAAAAATGGAAGAAAAAACCCATTATTATTTAATTAGTTTGTGATATTTTTGAGAAGAACACAATAAAACTTTTTCGAACCCAAATAAAAAAATTTAATAAACTATCATTCGGAATACGTAAGCCATATTTTCATTTTCCAAAAAACCCTTTTTTTATGGTGCCCCGTACTATTTTGTAATTTTACTTTTTCCCTTTAATTTTTTTAAAAAATGGTTTGCAGTTTACAAGAAATGTCAAGACCGTTGAAGCATTGAATTTAAAATATTCCCCAAAATTTTAAAAAAATGAACCTAGAGTTAAGGGGCTTGGGGGCAGTTTTTAATTTCGGGATGTTTTATAAAATAAAAGTATATAAAAAAAATTTTAAACCATTTTACTTAGGGTAACGAAAATTTTTTTTTTAGCTCTTTTTTTTAAAAAGGTTTCGAAAAAAGGTTTTCGGGGGGGGACAAATATTGGGTTTGGGAATTAATTTTTTTTAATTTTCATTAATTTATCGTATTGTCATTCGAAACAACCCTTTTGTATAAAGTTTCAAATTCAATTGCATGCCTTTTAAAAAAGGGGAAAATAAAAAAAATTTTTAAAAGTTTGATCCCAAACCGCCAAAAAAGAAGCCAAAGTGGGGTATCTTTTTAATTTTTAAAAAAAATTTAAATTTAAGTCAATTAATTTTAATTAATTGTAAATTTTTTATCTTTTTTACACAAAACAATAGTGTATAAAAAAATTGCAAAAAAACGAAAATGCCCAAAAATTTTAAGAAAAAAACATTTTCATGTTTTTTACAAAAAGTCGCCAAAATGGTCGCTAAGTTGCCAAAAATGACCCAACGTGGTTGTATTTGTAATTCTTTTTAATAATTAGTTTTAATTTAAATTTTTTTTTATTAATTATAATTAAAATTTCTGTATTTTTTAAAAAAAACCTTTTACATAAAAACAGCTCAATTGGGGCCCTTTTAAAAAATTTTTTTTTTAAAGATTAAAAATTCCTTTGGGAAAAAAAATAAATAAAAATAGAGAGTTGAGCTTTAAAAGTAGGGAATTTAAAAAAAAACCGATTTGGGGATTTTGGGTAACGCTCTCATTATGCTTAGAAATTTCTTAAATGCTTTGGGTAAGAAAGTGTAGGGTGGGAAAATTTTCTCCATTCTTGGGGCAAGACTTTTTTTTAAATAAATTTTAAAAAATTTGTAATTTTCAATTTTTGCTATCACTAACTAATCTAGATATTTAACGAGGATATTTTTTTCCCTTTTTTAACCCCGAAGCCTTTGGGAGAACAACTTGTTTTTTTTGTAATTTTTTTCTGTTTTACATTTATTATGAGTCTGTTTGCCATTTAAACAATTTTTTGAACTTTTGATAAACTTTTTGGTTTTTCTCTTTTTAATTTGACCCGAATATTTTTTCCATAGCACCAGTAACATTTGGATTCAAAAAATCTCCCCAACAATTAAGTTTTTTTAAAATTTTAAAAAAAATTTTTACTGTGGTTTAAGTTTTTAAGAAATCTTCCCCCCTTGGTCATTTCAAAATTTGGGGTATAAAGCCGATATCAAAATAGCAAAATAATTTTCAATAAATTTCCTAAATTCCCCCCCATTTTTAACAAAATAGCCCAAACCCTATTAAAAATACAGTATGATAATACAGTTTGTAAGGTGTTTTTAAATTTTTTTTTGTACCGACATAAATTTTGGTGTTTTAAAAGTTTTTTAAAAAAAAGGGACATATAAAAACCCGAATTTAATATTGTCTATATATGGGGCCCCCTACTCTTTTTAATCTAATAATCGTATCATTAAAAAAAACAAATAATGGGACATTTTGTTATCATGTATCGTTAAAGAAAAAAATTACTTTTTTTTCAAATTTTTTTTTTTTAAAATATTTATTTTAACTGTGCAGCTAAAAGTTACTTTTTTACTTAAAATCATTATTTTTTGTGTCCTTAATTCCATACACGACCCCTTTTTTTTTTACTGGGTATTGACAGTCACTTTTAAAACTAAAAAAAAATTTGATATTATCCCGGGAAAACACCAAGCAAAGCGTATGTAAATATTTAAAAACCCCTTATACGAATTAAATGCACATAATTTTTATCGTCTTTAAAAAAAAAAATTTTGAAGTTTTTTAGGAAAATACCGGGAAAAACACATTTTTTCTGACAAAAATTTATACACATGGATCGAATCATTCAAACATGTCAGAAAAAAAGGTTTTTGTATCATGTAGATATTTTGTATACGGAATTTATGTAAATTTGACGGGGGGCCAAAAGGGATTTATTTTTGTCCAGCCTGCATAAAAATTTTGGGGAATTCCCCATGGGGGCAGGGGGTAAATATGGGGCCTTTTTTTGGGTTTTGGGGGGTAGGTCCCAAAATTTTGGGCTGTAATTTCTATTTATGGGCTTAAATAAATAATAATATTTCTGTGTATAACGTTGCTAAAATTTTAAAAATTATTATTTTTTTTTTTTCTTTTTTGGTATGTGATGTAAGGGGAAAAGGATTTTTAAAATCTCTTTAAAAAAAAAATTTTTTAATTTCTAATAAAAAAATTTTAAAATTCCACAATTATTTATTGCCATCTAAACCTTTAATTTTATTTTTTTTTCAATGCTGCATTTTTTTGGTTTAAATATTTTTAAAATAAGAAAAAAAAAGGGGACAAAAAGAATAATTTTTATTGATTGTAAACACTGTAGGGTATATTTATTCATTGATTTTATATAACTATGAATGCTATCTCGAACCCAAAAATTTTGGGCCCGGTACAATATCATCCCCAAAAAAAAGTTCTTAACCGCGGGCACTCCCCCTGTTTTTTCTACCGTCGTTTTCGCCCGGGGGTAAAAGAACACCCCAAAAATTTTAAAACGTTATTTAATTTTTTTAAAATAAAAATTTAAATCAATATGATACATATTTATAAAAAATACAAGATTTTTTTTGTTTTTATACAAATAAAAATTTTTAAAATTTTTTGCATAAAAAATGAGACTAAATTAAAATTTTAAAATAAACATACAAAATTTTCCCTTTTAAAACACATAATTTTATTTTTTTTTATAAAAAGTAAAAAGTTTTATACCTGTAATAAATATAATTTTTTAATTTTTGAGATAATGAAGTTGAAAGTAAAAAATAATATTTTAATCATTTTTTAAAAAAACCGAGCAGACTATATTCATATGTTAATTTCTCCGGGGGTTTTTCAACCCCCCGATAAAATTTTGAAGGGGCATTACATTCCAAATCGTTTAAGAAAGAGGGGTTACATCAGGCCTGAAGTTTTTAATAACCCAAAATTTCAGCTACAGAAAAAAACTTTTTCTTCGCATTCTTTTAGAATTCCCGGGGGGGGATTTTTTTGTTGCTGGGGGTTGCAAAAACCCCCCCGCGCGAGTGACCCCGGTTGCCTGGAAGAGGTTTTAAAAGGGGTTTTTATAACATTTTTTTTTTTTCAACATTTTATGTGATTCTGTAAAACCCCACTCACTTTTAGTTGTAACCAAAATTTTTAAACAAAAATTTAAATTCATTGTTTTTTAAAAATCAAAAAACAAAAACTTTTAATAAATCATTCATGTAAAAATGAAACAAAATTTTGTAAGAACATGCCCGTATGAAATAATCATATAATGACTTATTTTGCGCTACATTGATCGGCTGGTAGTCAGCTTCATAAAAATGGTAGATTTTTCTCGGGGTAATGAAAACAGTTGCCCCTTTCTGAAAATTTAATAATTAGGGTGAATAATGAAACAAAAATATTTCGTCATAAAACCCGAAAAAAAATGAAATTAATGGTCCTCAAAAATTATTTATATCGATAATGACCCTTTACCCCCATTATTATTGCTTGAGTAGTTTTTTTTTATTATTATAGTTATAAAATTTGAGAAAAAATTGTGTTATCATTTACAAATTATCAAAAAAAATTTTTCATTCTTTTTAAACCCTAATACTATTTTAGTAGCAGCTTTATTGTGTGGTTATAGTGTTGTATTAATAGCTTAATTATAATTTTCGCAGACATGAAGAGTTTTTAGGGAAAACCACATTTAGCAGAAACAAAAATATAGACATATGCCCAAACACGTCGCTTATCTTGACTGACTGTTTCAAAAAAGGTTCGCTAGTCAATGTCCACATTACACTAAATATGTTAAATTTCACTCAACACGTGAATTTTTTTCTGAGTTATGAAACTAAGTTTCTATATAAATAAGCAAATTTCGTCAATTTTTTTCTTATATTAGAGGCTATTTTAGTAGTAATTGAATGAAAATGTATCAATATGTATTTTTATTTCTATTAAAAAGGATGGGGGGGGCAAAAAATTTTTATTATTATAAATAATTATATGAACATATAGAAATATCATTGTGCTATTTGAGCATATTATAATTTCGTACTAAAATTCATATTTTGTAAACGAAGTTGTAATCAGATATTGATAACGATAAATTCATTTATAGTACTAAAAAGTATATTCAAAATATTTTAATAAGAATTAAGCAAATAATATAATAAAATGAGTAACTAAATAATTAATTAGTTTTACTCTTTGTTTATTTTGCAACACAATTCTAAAGCTCATCATTGAACTTTTAAAGATGTATTTTAATTAGATTAACACGCAGTGTATCAAAGCGACATTGCATTTATATAATGAAACTAACGCTAGTTGCATTAAAACGAGCATCAATCATAGACATCAGAATGTTATCCTGTTCACGAGAGACTAGAATGATTCATGTACTGAATTTGTAGAATTATTGATAGGTATGCAGTATATGTAATATAGTTAAGTAACCAGGCGTTTAGTGTACATATTCTCTTAAAAATTAAAATTAGGCTTAGCAATTAATAATTAAAATTTAAATTCTATAATCATAAATTTATAGCAAAACACGTTTTTAATTTTGATTTTAGCAGATTTAGCTTTAGGTTATGGATTTCTTTATTTCGAACAGCATTAATTGGATAAAGAATATTAAAAATATGCAAATATGCAATTATAAAAACGTCAAGCTTAATGTTATTCCAATTGTGTCAATTAATTCTGAAAGATTCGAATTTTTCAGAATTGATTAAAATGTAATACAATGGAAATATTATTGAGTTAAGAAACGTTATATAAATCTCTAAACTTTTATTTATAAAAAAGCATTCATTGGTTATAAATTATTCTAGCTCCCCGTTCATGTATTATAAAATGTTATGATAGTTTAAGCAATGGTTATATTCACCCGGAGGTCAGAAACACATACTTGAATGATATAAACACTCAAAATATCTAAAACATATTTGTAGTTACTAAAATAAATCAACACTGATCAACTTTTATTACTATTTGAAGGTATTGTTTTCTTTCTGCGAGATAACTTGGCATTTCTTTAATTACGTTTTGATAATCGAAAATTAAAAGTATTTTTTCAAAATTTTTTATTCGTAACTATAATCAATGAATACATTGCGATAGTATTCCTAATGCTTCTAAATATTCAGTTGACCTCCCCACAAAATAAATATATGCTTAGTTTTCATTCTTTTACAATCTTAAAACTCAAAAAGATCATTAATAGATAGTTTTATAAAAATAACTTTCTCAATTTCTTTTATTGTGAAACATTATTTGCTTTATTGAAAACAAAGGATTTCCTCTTAAAAAAGTTTTTGAAAATGTATTAGCTTTTAAATATACCCAAATTTAGAAATTTTATTTTTTTCCCACTTCATAGCTACAGTTAAAAGAATGGAAATTGAAATGATTGTAGAATAACACAAGTAAAAAAAATAAAAAAAAGTAAATAAATACCCAATTCTTAGGAACATATTTGCTATTTCTTAAGTGTGTGCAAGCTATTTTTTATGTTCAAATTGTTTTCTGTAGTTAGAACGCCCATACATAGATATAAAATCCATTTAATGATAAAGTATATTCCAATACTTCGAATTGTATCCTAGTGTGCTAAAATTATTATTAATGTTTAAAAATTAAATAATACTTTGGTAACGCAAGAATAAAAACCATATAAACAAGATAACTCAATACAGAAAATTTTTCAATGAAATTTATATAAATGTCGCTCTTATATAAAGTTTCAAATTAGAAAAATAAATCTGTACTTTCATCTATCTCTCTTAAAGTTTTATTCTACGTCTGCAATAAATTATTTTTTATCATCTGTATAGGAAACTTTCAATGTTTATAGAGGATATTTTGAATTTAGAAACATGCATTTATAAAAGACGTAAGAAACGGATTACTGTTACAGTTTTAAATGTGATATGAAATATATTGTACAAAATAGTTATTCGACGGCAGAATAAATTAAAGGTTTTAAGCCATTCTCATTTTTGTACTTAGCACTATTTTTCTTTTAGAAAACTCGACATTTATTTATTTAATTAAAAATATACATTCTATTTTTTTTAAATCATAGTTATAAAAAGAGAGAAGTTATTAGTTCTGTGGAATACTAAAAATAAAGGTTCAGCACTAAAATGCATCAAAATGTACGTACACCCGCACCCTGCCTACCCATATATATATATATATATATATATATATATATATATATATATATATATATATATATATATATATATATATATATATATATATATGAAAAAAAGGTACTGGTTTTAGATTAATGATTTCGAATAATAATAAAATTATCAAAAATCAGTTATATAATTATATTTGAGCATTTTATATACAAAATAGTTATTAAATATAGTATGCCTATAGAGGCATTCACAGAATTCAAAGATAAAATTAAAAAAGCAGCTTAATAAATATAACTGGTACAGATAATAAAATTTTTTTTAATAATATTAAAAGTCAGATTAAAAATTTACAAAATAAATTTATTATAGTTTATGCTGATAAAGTGCCGGGAAAATTTTTTGCCTTCATATGTAAATACTATTATAATTTATTGATCAACAATTATTTCGATAATAATACAGTTTTTATTAAGTCTTCTGTTTCTGATAGAGAAATAAATAAACGTATCTTGGTTTTCATAAAAGTTAAAAATTTAAATTAATAATAATTTTAAATTTCCCCATATATTTCTTACTCCCAAATTTCATAAATACCCAGTAAAATTTAGGACAGTTACAAATGGTTTAATACATATATCAAAAAACAGGCAAAATTTTCCATGAAATATTGCATGAAACAATAAATAATCTTAAATCCACAGCCATTCTTAAAAATAGCAAATCACTTGTTGAAAAAATGAAAGATAAAAAATTTATTCGTTCTATAGTTTAGATTTTGAAGATCTTTTAACTCTATTAATATTGATGATTTGATTAATATACTTGTAAATTTACATAAAGACAATTTATTTAATAATGTTAATTATGATAGATTTGGTTCACACTACTTAGGTTTGTACTTAAAGAGAACTATATATATTATAAAGGTAACTATTATCAGCAGATTAAAAGGGTTGCCACAAGGTGGCCCCCGGAGCAACTGTCTTGCCAATTTATACTTACATTATTTTGAAAGTAGTTACATTAAAATTTAAATTTTATATTTATCGTTATATAGATGATATAATCATATTTGGCAAACAAGCCAATTTTATACCTAACATTAATTTTTTTCCACAATATCTTAATTTAATACAGACAAATAATAACAACAATGAAGATATTTTCTTGACATGCATGTCAAATTATATGAAAAAAGAATAGTTTCTAATATTTATGATAAAAAAGAAGATTTTTTAAATTTTAATATTATAAAATATCCCCATTGGGAGAGTAATGTACATGTTTCTATATTCAGAAATATTGTTATTAATTATATACAACGTAATAAATTTCTTGTGTCAAAAAAAACAGACTTTATAAATAACTATAAACATTTTACTAAATATTGCTTTTAAAACGAAATACCAAAAATTAATTTTATTAATAGTTATATAAATGTTTATTAAAAATTTAAGTTAAGATTAAAATTATGAGATTGATAATAGCTTACTGCTATAAATAAATATTTTTTTCCCTATTATCTCCATAATCTAATATTAGATTAGAAATTATTTACTATTTTTTTAAATTCTATTTACTTTTGGTGTTATTATGGTTATGCTATAAAAATGCAACTCTTTTTAAATTTTTTTATTTCCATTTTTTTTTAATCTTTTGTTAAATGCTACTTTTCCCACCCATTCTTTTTTTTTAAAAATCTGTATTTTTGAATCAAGGGAAAAAATTAATTTTTCCCCACCCCAGATTTAGCGCGGGTTTTGCATTTGTAAGTGCAATTTTTAGGTAAGTTACCCTATCTTGTAATGGATTTAGATATTTCTATCCATTATTTCCCCTTTTGGGTTTTTTCAGTTTAAATTTTCAAAAAAAGGGGGGGGGTTGGTTTGGGCCAAAAAAAATGTTCAACCCCACTTTTTATAAATTATTTTTTTTATAATAACCGTCCTAAGTCAGTAATTTCATAACACTGCAGCATCCATTTTTTTTATTTATTATTTTGATTACTCTTTTTCCTTCTTGGGGTGATTTTCCTTTTTGTCTATGTGGTTTTCAAATGTTATTGTTTGGGTGTTATCTCTTTTTATAGGCCTTTTATATATATATTATTATTATTATTATTATTATTATTATATTACGTAGATCCTAGGTTCAATAATTTTATGCAAATTAGACGCAAAGAATAAGAATTTTTTTTAAAGAGCTATAAGAATTTTTTGTCGAAAATCCAATCCTTGAAGTGCAGGATTAACCTCTTTTAGGCGGGGGGATTTTCCGGGGAAAAGCTTGGTTTGGGGCGGGGTGGGAAAGCATAAAGGAATTTTCACCCCCCGGATGGGGGGTTTTAAGCCTAACTTAAGGGGAAAAGAAAACACAAATAATAAAATTTCAAACCCAAAAGTGGGAATTTTTCTTACCCCCTTTAGATTATAACAAAATTCGTCAGTTACATTAAAACTAGAATGTAATAACGTTTTACTTTTAAATTACATGAATTTATTTTAAAAAGAGATTTCCGAGAAATAAATTTGTAAACTATTAATTTTTTTTGCAAAATTTTCTTGATAAGAACATTAATCACTTTAAAATTAATAATAAAAAAAAAATACGACAAAGATTTTTTTTAAAAAAAGAAACAACAAATTAAAATGAAGTTGAGTGGGGAAGATCTCAAGCATAAAAACCCCTAAGTCCCAATTGTTTTATTTGAAGCATAAAATTTTTTGTTGATTTTTTTATTTTTTTTTATTTACACAGGGTTTTGGGACTTAACTTTGGTTTTTCTTTTTTTTTTTCATATTAAGGTTAACACAAATCCCCTCAAAACAATCCAAAAAAAATAATAAACGAAGTCAAGGTTTCTGAAATAAGAAAGTACGCAAAAAACCCAAAGCTAAAAAACTGTAACAGAACTGACGCAAAAACCCCCCAAAACACCCCATGTTAAGAAAAAGAAAAAAAAAGCATTGGGAAAAGTTTGAAACATGAATGTTTTATATCAAGTGGAAATTTTACGAGCTATTTGCTTACATTTCGACTGTCCCCTACAGCGCCACAGCTGATGAGACAATTACCAAATCCAGGAAAAATATAAACAAACTGAAGGTCAGGCTACTCTATGTTCAGTTTCAATATAATGTACATAGGGTGCCATCTAGTGGTCATTAAAAACGTTCCAGCTTAAAAGTCATATTTGCATCGCCTGGCCTACCGCAACACCTTTGTTAAATGCACATTTGCACCACCCGGCCATGAGGTGCGTCTGTGCTAGATACATATTTCCACTGCTCGTGGCGAAGGAGTTTTAAGCAGAAATATTCGCAGAATAAATCTCAGAAGATTTTCACACATTTAACAGCACTGAGACACAATTATATCTATCTAAAATACAGGTATATAGAATATTATTCACAAGCAATCGCTCGTTCAACAGCCGAAGCAATCACTCAATCCCTCTTAAATAGTCAAAGCACATTTCAATCTAATTGCGGTGAGTCAAACTAGATCGACCTGCAGGAACTTTGGACAGCATCTTTCTATTTATATCTTTTGCGGATTAATTCAGAAAGATCCGATTGCGTTATAGGTTTTGAAATTAGTGCATTTCTCCACTAATTTTAAAAGAATCCAGAGGATCACAAACTTGTAAAAATAGTCGCCAACACGGCTGTCAAAATTATCGCCAATACACCAACTTAGTAGCTAAAAATGACGCCAATCCCACCTGACATCGCTACGATTTCTAAGTACCCATTGAATTACCACTATAACGCAAGGAATGGCATTGCTTGAGAATACTACATTTCAACGTAAATTAAATATATTCTAAATATATAAGTATATATATATATATATATATATATATATATATATATATATATATATAAAGTATATAATAAAACATCCATATACAAAATATTTACACTATTTTACACAAAATTTGTAGATATATATATAAAAGTGAATATTTATATTTATTTAGATATATTTCGTTTTCCAAATTTAAAAAAATAAATAAATAAATAAATAAATAACCTAAATTAATTTTTAAACGAATTTTTTCTTATTGAGAGTCCAATAAAAAGAAGAAAAAAATGAGAAAGAAAGAAAGAAAATTGAGGAAAAAACACGACCGCACACACATACACACACACACACAATAAATACAAATGTAAGTAATTTTTCTCATTTAGCAGTACATATAAATAATGCAATAATGCACTAGAATAAGATTTTTGTATACGTCCATCCACATTGATACATGGATTTTAAATTAATTTATGTTTAATTTATAGCAAGAAATGAAACACTTGTTTATTGCTTCAAAGCTGAAAGAGGAATGAAAATTAAATAAAAAGTACTGATAATTATTAAATTTTGGTGGTTACGTACTGACATTAAGCCTATTGAATAAGGTTGAGATTTCTATTGAAATTTATATGTTTTAAATGATGCACGATATCCACTATATGTGAATGTATTAAAGCATTTCATCCATAGATGATGTTTTGACTTTATGGCGAAGGTTTTAAGAAAATGAACTTCTTTAGAATATGATTCGCAACCAATACCTTTAGTAAGGAAAATTGTTAATTACTTATTTATTGTTCGCTCTCAGTTTTATTGTATATTTTTGTAATTTTCCTTAACCACTTCATAAATCTTCATATTACATTGAAATTATAGGGTACGCGCTTCAAGTGGATCAATATTTAGAAATGATTTTCCAAACTTATATAAAATTTTAGATCTAAAACACTAAACTAGCAGTTAATTTATGACTTGTATTCTCATTCTTTCATGGAATAATCAGATAATACAAAGCATGGCATGTGTACTTTAAAACATTAGAGATTCTGGTTCGTAGCAGGACAGTGCAAAGTAGGAACTAATTTAATACGTAGCCACTATGTTCTGGACACTAACTCACGATTCCTGCTACGTAACTTATCTTAGGGATAAATAATGTAGTTGTAATTTGTAACAATTTGTAATTAAATGCAGGAAATGTTTTCTCTTAAAAATAATAAGAAATTCTGTATTGACAGCTTACTGACCCATTTCTGAACTGAAGTTAAAAAATGTATCTACCTAAATAAAATCTTATCTAATTGTCTTTTTCAAACATAATAATTATTTTATTTGTCCATGGTTGCAAATATTTCAAATTGGCTTCTAAAATATCACCTTATGCTCCGTCATTTAGAGTGCTTAAATATAAGTTACAAGTGCAGTTTTGTAAAAATTTACATATTTAAATGTAAACAATACAAACTGATACAAAAAATATAACCACAATTATGTTCCAATTACCAGAAACAATATTGTCAAGATTGTGCACAACGAAAGTTACAACTTTATTGAAAAAAAACATTTTTTTTAGTTGTTTTAGAGAATTTTTTTAAGTCGTAACATGTCTTTTTCATAAGATATTTTTTTTTCTAAATATGTATTAAACTCGGATTGTAGAGTGAACATTATTTTTTATTATATAATCTGCAACTAGTATAATTCTCTGATTCATATTAAACATGAGAAATGTCTTAATAATTGTTTGACATATGCATTTTTTTTAAGTTCATTCAATTGTTTAGTTGTTTTTCTTTCATGTTTTAAATGCTACATATAATAAAATGTAATTGCTTAATTTTTTTAGGTTTTCATTGCTTGAGAGTAGACAATCCGTGTAGTGTAGAAAATTCATTTGCTGTAAATGTTTAAATTTTTCAAAGAATGAAGTTCATTCCGCTTAAACATTAATTTTAGTAAACTTAGTTACTATCCAAAGAACATTTTTGCAGAATATAGCTTCTCGAGAATATTGATCGTTCACGTTAGGAAACTGCAACTCTCAAATTCCTAGAGTTCTTTAAAACAGTTATAGAAGAATAGTAAAAAAGGTTCTTCCCATTCTAAGATGTATTTATATCAGCTAAATTTTAGATAGTTTTGTTAATTTCCCGACATATTAAATTGTTCCTCCTGTCAAGTGGAAAATTTGTTATAAAGTAGTTCCTTTGCTTTCAACAATCATAGCAGGAAGAAAAATTTCTTTCAAATTATACAAAAATTAACTGAGAAGTGCCTAAATTTTCCAGTTCAAGATTAGCAATTGATAATCTTAACTAATTACTTCATAGTTAAAAAAGGTACAGTGTTGTAAAAGTGTGATAATTGGCTGAAAAATTAGATATTATCCAGAATTTGTAATCTGTTTTTACTCTTCAAAATTGGGCTTCATATCACAGAAGTAAAGTTTTATAATGTAAAAATAGTGAATACCAAAATATTTCTCACTCTCTGGCATTGTTCATAATTAATCTTGTTAAAATAATATACATGCATTTTATATTTTGTGTATGTGACATTGTATACATTTTTGTTATATGTATTATTTTATATTGACTTATATTATTAATGTGTGTAAAATACATTTAAAACAATAATAATATCATAACTGTTACTGCATTATTAGAAACATTTTATGTCTAGCTGTATTTCATGTAGTGTGTAACTCACATTTATTAAATAATTTACATACATAAATATTTACTATTTTAGAAACATTTTATGTCTAACTGCATTTGATGGGCATTTAAATCACATTGATAATAAGTTGCGAATTAAATTCAGTCCTTAACAAAATAAAAACTCATCACTTTAAAGATTAACTACAAATGAAAATCTAATAAAAATGAAACTTTTATTTTTCATTGATTTATTTCGGCATTGATTACATACGCATCTCAATAAATTTTGGTGAAATAAATGCATTTCCTTTAGCTACAACAAATTAGAGAATATTAAAAATATCCTGAGAGTGAATTAATTGAAAAATATTTCTTCTTTTTTTTATTTTGGAAGCAATAATTACCTTTAGAAAAAAATTAAATATTCTTTTTTTTTTTATTTATTTATTTATTTCTTAATTAATGAAACAAAATTATTTCATCATCTAAAATGAAAAAGATACTTTAACTTTTTATCTTTCTCCTTTGTTTCATTTACATGTATTTTTTTAATTATAACAATGCAATAATTTCAAATTTATTACATTATATATATATATATATATATATATATATATATATATATATATATATATATATATATATAGGGGTTGAGGCAAAAGTCATGTTATTCCTTTTTTTCTTGAAGATACCATTCTAGTTGGAAAATGAGACATATACAGATGAAAGGATAAGTTGTTAACTACAAGTGTGGAGAATGAATAGCATTAAAATATTGTACTTATTGTATAGCACTTATTTTTTAAGGTAGAATTAAGGGCAATATGGCTTTCACTGTGCAAAAGAATAACAACACAGTACACATGACATGAGAAACCTGGGCATAAAGACCCTTATTGTAGTCCTCTGCTACCGTCACCACACGCTACCAACGATGTGGGATGCGCTGAACACCATCAGCCTCAGCATTTGCTGCACCATGTGTGAATCGCGTCACATGTTAGCACACAGAATTAGCAATGTCCTTTTGCGCTTCAAACAACCTACCACGTATTGATTCCTTAATCTTTGGAATGAAATCAAAGTCACAGAGCTAATTTCTCCATTTGGCGAACGGCTATTTTGATGTAAGCGCGCTGCTCAACACGGGTTACTTCCATCTCACACGACACTCACCAACTGAATGATTTCACAGCCCTCGCTGCGCTTTTACCAGCTATCACAGATCCATCTGTTGTTCTGCATACACATTATGCCTGCATAATTTCCACACGACACGTATACGTTGTTGATTCGTTCACATATCTACACGAAAAAAAATAGTTGCCATAACTTATACCCCAACCCTCGTATATATGTGCTTATTCAAGCATTAAAAAAAAGCAATCGATTCAATACTATCTGTAAATTTTTCTTTTACTTATTATTTATAGAAAATTGATTTTAATCATTATATATATTGTGTGTGTTTTAAAATGATTATTTCTATTATTTCATTACTAAATTAATTATTTTTAAATTAAATAATTAATCGTCTATTATTTTGAATAAAAATACATTTTAGAGACATTTTTAAGCTAACTATATGTAATGATTGATTGATTCATGAAAATCTGAAATTTATTTTATTATTTTAGATTCATAGAAACTAACTATTATTAAGAAATGTTGAAAGATTTTTTTTTTTTGTTTTACTCGTCGCATCAGATTAGTTTTCTTTTTATTGCTTCCCATTAATAAATTTTGACTAGCGCAATATTGTTTTTATAAGTCATACATCGATATTTGAAGCTATATCTTATCTTTGAGGGGGAGGGGAAGAGGGTACACAACACAATAGTTTTACACTAAAAAAAACAACAAAACACGTGTTATTCCGCACCAGAGAGAGAGGAAAAGTAAACATGTCTTAAATGGAAAATAGGAGGAACAAATTTCGAAAAAGGGAAATTTAATGAAATAATTTTCAAATCACTCACATTGCGCGCGTACAAACACACACACATTATTGCTGGCGTCATGAGGGAAAGAGAAAACCCGTGCAACCTATGCAGCTAGTATATATACAAACGCAAATGTTTTCTACAATTTTAATTAATAAGAAATAATTAAACATCTGGATAAAATTTATACTGGTATTTATTCATCCTCATGCATCTAATGTATTTAATTACATATGTTAATATTTATTCATTGGTATCAGGAAAACGTAAATTGAAGTAACTTGAACTATAGGCACCCAAGATGATCGTGTTTCTTCATTTTAAAGATTGCAGTCTATGATTCATTTAGTTCTAACAAATTTATGATAAAAAGACGCACTCTTTAAAAATTATATACCTGTATACAACACTACTGTAAAATTCTAAATTCACTTTCAAACTGGCCACATCTCCTTTGCAAATCAGTCCAAGAAATGAAAGACAATACTCACGGACAATGCACGAAGTCAAAACGTCATCCTATTGACCGAAAAGAAAACATGAGTAAAAAGCTGACCTTTTTACGCATTTTCTGAAAAATAATTCAATGGGAACTGTACATGTCAACAAGAACCATCAAGGCAAATGGAGAATCTCTTGGACCAACACGATTTCTTTATCTTCTGGTAACAATGAATGAATCATTGATCTATCAATTTAATACACATACCAAAGGAAATTTTCAACGTTGGACAGTGCAGTGTTTTATTTCATATAAGAAGGTTTAAATGCATAGTGTATGAATGGAATGTCTTTTGCTCTCAATCTTTATTCAGATTCTTTTGTCAAATCGCCTTTAAGGAAATATCCCCGTTGAAATATCAGATCATTACTAGTACTCATATTGCACATTAATGTCCACATTGTGTTATGTCCTGATGTAGAAATTACATAATATGGTCACCAAAAGTGAACGTCTTCTTGTTGAGAATGCGCCAACTTACTGATTTGTAGTATTTAAGGAAACAAGGAATGTGGCTTTGGCCCTATGCTAGACCTTCCCCCATCTTTTTTGTCGAATATTTGACAATTCAAATGATTTGGTTGCATTTTTTTCCCTTTTATACATTATATGACAGCAGTGCTATTCTCAGAGAGACTCGGATGAACATTTGGGAAATAAAAAGAAAAATGGCCACATGTTGAGGATTTAAGAGAAAGCCCAGTATGTAATTTGTGTCCACGCAACAAAATCCCCCTTTAATGCCCAGTGTCAATTTCAATGGTTTTAAGAAGGAAAAACCCCGATGTAATATTAATAAAATGATGGAATGAAATGTTTAATGAAATAGGCAGTGTGTTATAAGGATCTTCTTAGAAATAGCAGAACGAATATGAGTAAAGAAACTGTTGAACTTAACACTAGGCGAGGACATTCTCCGAGCTACCACACGACGGAATTTATCAAGGTAAATACTCTTACAAAAATATATGTAATTGTTCTTATGGTATTTCGAAAAAATACATGTCTCCTTATGATAGCTTGAGCCCAATAAATATTTATATCCAGGGTAAGACATTTTATTCACCCTATGTTACTAACCCAGTATGTGATAGGTAAAATATACCTTGAGTATCAATTTGGATTTGGTAATCTACGTAAACTTAAGTTATGGCAATATTTAGCACCCGATGAGGGCTCGAAATGATTAAATTCTAGCGTCACAAGTTTTGTTGTGGGAACCATCACTAGATGGTGTCATCAAGTGAATGTTTTTCACACTTGGGCACTTGCCGCGTCTGGAGAAACTTAGTTGCCAAAATGCCACGTTTTGGGGGAAATTATATGCTATTAACTCCATTTTTCAATACTGTGCCTGGAGAATATTCTGGTAGTTAAAAACTGTGTTGAGATGAATTTTATATGTTATGTATATATATTTTTTTTAAAAAAAATCTACTGTTTATATTTATAGTCAAACTTCTTTTCGACTCATATTTTTCTAAGTGCTGGTCTAAGTGATGGAAATGCTTTGAAAGCTACCTTGGGAATGTGCAGCATTAATGTAGTGATGACCATTATGTTCCTGTTTCTGGCGAAGCAAGCTAGAAGTCGAACGATTCAACTAAGCGCTCTTGGTAGAATGATTGCTAAGACTATTTTTCTGACTATCTGTTTAGCTTGCTAGGTAAATATTATAAGTGCTAAAACAAGGAGCGTCCACCTTTCATTGAAAAGGTTGTGGTTTGGGGACCCCTGAGCTCAGATATAGGCTGAATTAATTTTTTCCATTTAAAATATATTGATTCAATAAATCAGCAAATAAACACAAGATAAAAACAAGTAAAGATGGATCAGAAGATTTCAAGGCCATCAGACGAGTTTTATAATGGCATTCTTCTTCATATGTCCATGAATAACATGGGAGAATATATAAGTCTAAATGCTGATAATGAGAATTATTGTTAAGAATATGAAATAAAAATTTATTTCATGTCTCGATTATTTTTCTCTCTATACTTTCCAATATAAAAATTTGCTCCTATTGCATTGAGTTTAATTTTTAATACGAGTGACAGCATAATAATGAAGTATAATGGGATAAATGGCTAAAATTGTCTTTTCAAGTTTTCGTTTCTGTTTATAAATGTTGTAATATTATTTTCAGTTCATTTGCTTTAAAATAAATATGAATAAATATGAAATGAGTTTTTTTTCAAAGAGTTTTGAAGATATGGAGTTTTAAATTGTTGATTATTACTTTCATACATTTTGCAAAACTTACGTTTATGATTTTTAAATATTATCACATTATTCCAAAAAACATTTTTCAAACATTTTGCCATTAAAAATTTCAAAAGATTGACTAACTCGTAAAAATAAAGCTGAAAAATAGTATTTTCCAACCAAAGTTTTAATTAATTTGTCTATGCAATTTAGTTTTGTATATTTTTTGCTTTAAACGAGCATGTGTGTAACGATGACGAAAAAGGACAGAAAAGGCTAAGGCATTTCTTAGATATTGAAATATTTTCCGATATATGAAATAAAAGCTATACAATGAATATCAAAATGAAAAATTCCGTAGTAAAAGTGCTACTTCAAAGTAAGTGAATAATACATAAACAGTTAGAAAATTCTTTGTTGGCTTCATTTTAAATCTTTAACGAAAACAGACATGCGTACTAAGCAATCAGTGCTTAAAAACATTTCTAAGCTTAAAAACATCCACGTAGCTTTAAAACATTTCAAAGTTTATTAAAACTTACTCTTACTAAGCATGTGTACTTCAGTATTTAGGAAATACTGTTCTTAAATATATTTTGTGTCGAAATAAATTTAAGCAAAATAAAATGAACAAACAGTTTTAATTCATTTTTTTTTTTAAATTAAGAGATTTCAAGTATTATTATGATAAATGATTTATTACGATTTTAAGTAAATCCTAATAATAGGTTCGATATCTTATACGAATAAAAATTTATCCATATAATATTTTTAAATAATTTGTACCTATAGTTTAAAACGTTTTAACACTCACTTTTTATTTTAGACTTTTCATAACGATTTATCCATTTTTTGCTTCGCAGCATAATATTACATATTTGCACATTTGGAGGCATTATTCTTATTTTTATTGTATAGTATTTATTAAGAAATCCATCACAACTTTTATTGTGAAAAAACATTTTGTTTTAAACATCCATAAAGAAAGAAGATTATTTAAAATTGATTAATCTATATGTTTATTACTTACAACACATTATTTCATAATACACTTTTGCTTTCGATGCTACACCTTTTTTTAGGGCTGATATCTCACATTTATTCTGTTTTTTATAACTGCACAAACGCACATATACACACAAATATCTATTTCTCTAGAAGATTAATAGTTAATACTTTTTCCTGTTAGGTATACATAGAATTACCTGCATTTTTTCAAATTATATTTAAAATTATTTGTGTTTTCGTTTTATTTTATTTTATACTAGCAATATTTTTGAGCATATGTTCCCAAACTTTTTCGAACTGGCACCCCATTTTCTATCGAATATTTCGATACCATCCCCTCACACTCCAGAAAAGTAAGAGCGTACATAATACATTGTGAAAACAATAATTCGATTTTTCAAAATATTCTATTACTAACAGAATATATATATTTTTAAACACCTATTTTTTTGCAAATTTGAAATAGCTGTTGATACGAATATACAATTTTATATAAATACGATGAACTTAAGGTAATCAGGATTAAAGTTTAATTTTGTTAGTACATAAGCAGTGTGTTTTTAAGTCTTTTAGACTAAATTTATTTAATCTGCGCATGTCCTCCATACCATCTCGAAACCCCCCAACTTTTAGCTCTTTTACTTCCTTCCGAAAGCCTCAAACATCCTTAAGGGGGTGTTATCACCCACTTTGAGAAGCTATGTTCTAGAATATCTCAAGTAAACCTAGTATATATCTTTGTACAAGTACTATATAAAAAAAATTAGTACTTTTAATTTTATACATTTTGCTAAATGCTACAATTCAGAAAATAACATGCTTTACATTTGTAGTTGTGTCCAGAAGGGGACAAAACTTGTTTATTGTACACAGAGTCAGCGTGGGCTTTGCATTTTTGAATGCAATTGTATTGCCTATTGTATTGCATTGTTAGCTATTCCCATTTTAAATGGATTTATATAGAAATTCTATCCATTATTTTCAATATTATACCATTCAGTGTTGTAAGCAGTAAGAAGGAAGATTGGCTGGATAGAACATTAGTGTTCAAGGTTCTTTCATAAAATTTATTTTATATATAAGAGCTGTCCTAAGTCAGCAATGTTTATAATGCTGTAACATTCATATTTTTAAACTCTAATAAATGCTATTATGTACACATATATATATATATATATATATATATATATATATATATATATATATATGGAACACTTGATTTTGAGGATATATGTAGGCAATAATTGATTCATTAGAATTATGTAAATCATTCCTGCAACGAATAGCAGAGGTTTCAACCAAAGACGCATAATCATCCTAAATGATTTCACAATTGTTTGAGGACATGATGTTGAATAGCTGTAAATGTTCTCTTGCTAACTAAACATTATCATTTCCAGTCATTTATTAGTTCGGTTTGACCAGATGATCCACTAAATGGTGATTAAGAATCAGTCCACGTCAGCAAGTCTTATTGCCAACTTGAATCCATGAGCTCATATTGTCTTGCCATAGTCGAACCAAATTATCAACACTTCTCACTTTCAGTCATGACTAATCTGACTAAACGCCCGTATTTACCGCTAACTTACTGCCGGTTGAGGGAAGGGAAAACCCGGGTTTCGCGAAAACGCTATTCACCATCCAAGTTAATAACTTACTCCCGGGTCAGGTTAAAATTTCTAACCCAGTTCAGAGCCGGGTTAGTTTAACGCGCATGCGTAGTAAACGATTTTGGGTGTACGTTTCAGCAGTTTCATGAGTACGGATTTCTTTAAGCTCTTACGATGAATCCTGTAAATTTTTTTCAATTTCACTTTTCATTATTTAAAGAAAATAGAAAACAAAGAGAGGATATTAAGAAAAAAAGAAAAATATATTTGAAGAAATGGACGTACGGTTTCGCAAATGGTATGTGCATCTGATAAATTTTTTTTCTTATGCTTAATTATTTCAAATTAATAGAAATTTTTATTAAAGTGATGCTATGTTACATAAGGATTTCATCACCATCTTTCGTTGGCTGTTTAATATAAATAGCTTGTAACATAAATGACATGTTGAATAGATCAGCAAGAATAATACATTGTTATCCTATGAGATTTATATGTTGTGTGTAAGATGCTTTTTTTATTTCCTAATATTAATTATTTGACTTAAACATTTGTGCTTCTATGCTTTTGTGGTATTATCTAGAAACATTCCCTTAATCTACAGCTGTTGCTAATTTGGTGTCTAGATTTGTCTGAAGTAATTTCTGACTACATATGTAAATATTGATTTTTTTTGCTGATGTTCAAGATTAAATAAACACCAAATGTTTACATTCTACCTTGGATATTCTGATCAATATTTGTTACAAACCTAGGCACTCACTTCATTCTATGTATTATATATATTCGTATTTTCAACAACAATGCAACCTGTCTTTCCCTAAAAACATATCAGTTGTATAAAGACTACCATCTGCTAGGAGATAAAGATGTTTTCGAAATCCTTATTTCATGCATAGAATTATAAAACATATTATACAGATCAACCAGAAAAAAAATTCAGAATTATTGATAGTCTCAGTGATGTATATGTATGTAATATTCATTCTTATATATATTATAAATCAGTTCAATATTTTAAAAGCAAAATTTTCCCAGATTATCATATTAAAAAAACAAGTCTTCACCTTGGGTTGTGATTAATAAAATTTACTTCATACATCAAAAAAAGGTATTTAGATAAATATTTAAAACAAATCCAGAAGTAATTTAATGAAATAGAAGCTGCTTTCATCACTCCATCATATCAGTCTCATTATATTGCCGTGGTATTTCATATATGCTTCTTTTTTTTTTCAAACAACTAACCGCATTAGTTTCCTTGTTTTATATAACATTCAAGTGTTCCTTTTCTAAATTGTGTAAAAAATAAACTTTGAAGGTATTCATTTTGAAAATAAACATTGAAAAGAAAACGAATATGCCACTCTTCTGTTCCGATCGCAAACAAATATGTCGAAGTCACGGGGTTTACTTGACCAATGAAACGACAGTTACCCCAGGTTAAGAAACCCAGAGTCAAGTAACTGGAGGTCGAAAACGCTGTGAATTGAAGTTCAACCTGGCGTTAGTTTTAACGATTGCCTGTTACTTAACTCCAGGTTTCATCGCTGGGTCAGGTTAGCGGTGAATACCACCGTAAGTAACGTTTTACCAGTCATCGTAGGTCTTACCGATATGTTTTTGGAGAAATGTCACGTCAGTCGATGGTATGTTACCTTATCAGTCACCAAGTAAAGTCAGTTTAGTCTCTTTTTGCTTCTATATCGCCTCAACATTTTATGAATATACATCTCATATTGAATACTTTTGGCGCATTTATGCTGTCCTGCGAATACTGATTTTTCCACGAACTTCTTCATTGAGATATCATAGTAATTAAGCAGACACAGTAAGCTACTAAGATGTGCATTGGACTTGATAATGCTTAAAAGTATATCGACAATCTTCGACAAAGTGTATACTTCAACACTTTATTTCTAAGACCCCTTGCTTAAGGAAGAATTAGTGTGTGTATGTGTAAAGTTGTCAAATGCCGTGATATGCAGCCAATGCTAATTATGTTTATATTTTGTAAACAATTACTAAATTTGGCGATTTTGCTTTTTTTAGAAAAAATCAAAATAATCATCCTTTATACCAGTGATTCTCAAATTGGCCTATGCCTAACCCAAGGGGTCTATGATGACCTGTAAAGGTCCCCGTCAGAGAATAATTAATTTGGGGATCCATGATATGTGAATGAGAATCGAAAATAGCGGATCTCCTAAAAACAGATAGAAACTCAAGTATTCAACCAGTATCAACCTTACTCAAGTCTGAACCAGATTTACATATTAAAGATTAATTTACAAAACTTAATGAGGTTAATTAGTAGTTACAAAGTAATAGTTCAAATTTTAATAAAACATGAGATATCATTTAATCATTTCTTGGCAGAATTAAGCTAAGAGAATATGATATTGGACGCCACGAATCTTTCAAGTTTATGTTTGTCCCATACAATACGTCTTTTATTCAGATTTAAAAAAAAGGGTTTCAGAATGCTTTGTTTATAATAATACCACAGCTGGCAATGAATTCATATGGCCATATGAAAAAAAAACATCAGCTTACACGAGGAACTGATCAGGAACAGGCACGAACTAATATCTTAAAGTAAAGTATATAAACAGATACTCTGCAATTTTTGCTTAAAAAAGATACACATGTTCTTTTTCTCGAAATATTTATATTTCGAGAAAATTTTTAGTATTGCTTTTCCGAGACAGGGGGAATCTTAACAAATTTGCCAATTTCCAAAATTAAAAAGGAAAGGAAAAAAGACTGGACAAAACTAACGGAAGAATTTGGGTTAAGCCTAGCAAGATTGATGTCAAAGGCTGAATATTTATTATTGGAACACCAGATCTCATTCTCTAATTAAAATAATTTGTTTTTCACAGTTATTTTTAAAATATCTTTTTTAAGTATAAGTTAAATTTTAATTTAACTAACATGTGTTTCTTAACTTTTGAATATAATACTTCACAAGGGTTAGAAGTTAAAATCCTTTAAAATAACTAGTCCTATACCAGAGTCAAAAGCCGTTTAAGTTGATAAATTTGCAAACACTCATAATAGGTAAGCAGGAGTATACCCGAAACTAAAAACATGCCCAGCGAACTATGAGACAAAAATGTTTGGGAATCCCTGGTTAATACTAATGAAAGATAAGTTTGTGTTTGGGATGTCGCACGAAAACAATTCAGTCACTGAAACTGTCCGTGTCTTATCTATGCGTTATAATGGTGTGCAATAGACTTTCACAAAATTTAATTTAGTATACTAATTTTTGCAACCCAATTACTAAGCAATTCTCTTTTAGCTCTGGTAATATGGCATTCACACCTATCTGGATTGTGAAGCTTTATGTTTCGAGCACTTTTTTTAAACATTGTTAGACGTTTTTATAAATGTCTTAATTACTGTTGTATTTGTCCAGTATCCTTTGCATTTGAAGCATAATTACAATTTTAATCGAATAAAAAGATTTAAAATTATGGACTTTAATTACCAAAATTTAGTTTTATTGATTTGGCAACAGCGTTTCGCTTAGAACTGTACCTTACGCTCTGATATTTTGCACAATTCATCGCTATCCTGAAATAAATTATTTTCATGTATATGCTTAAAACACTTCTCAGCTAATAAGTACTTTGATTTAAATGTTTAGGAACAATTATTTAGTATACACTGTGGTTTTATCGTCAAATAACTCAAAATACAATTTCAGAAATTGACCTTATTATTTATTATCCTTTTATTTTTATCGTTTGACTCTTTCAATTCACTCAGGCAAATAACGATATTCTTAAAAGTAGAATTATATATATATATATATATATATACTCAGTGGTGCAACATACCATGAAGGACAAGACCTACTATGCCCCCAACTCTGTATATGCGACCATAGGCCCTATGTGCTTGAATAGATGTTCCGTCAGATGGTCTGTCTGACACAAATCCCAGAGTTAAGTTCCTAAGCAAGATTGGTAATCATTTATCAATTCATTGAAGGGATAAAACCCTGAGTCAACCTTGCCCAAAATGGGGTTTGATCCACGTACCTGTGGTGTGGAAGAGCGATTCAATAACCACTCAGCATTTTGCGTGAACCTTGGCAGAGGTTTAACTTTAGATTATTGGGGTGCGAAAAGTGAGATCTTAGTTTTTTTCTGGGTGGGGTACAAAAATCTTAAATCGGATTTTAGAAACTCACTTAACTTTACCGGATAATCCCGGGTGACCGTAATGCCCCCCTTCAGGGACTAAACTTGCAGGAGTAGGTGCACCGAAAGTTGGTACAGAGTGCATCTCGGATTGGGGGATGAGAATCTGGATTCAGATTTCAAAAACTTTCTTAACTTTGCTGGATATTACCGCAATATGATTGAATAGCTTTGCGTTCGAGTCTCACTTCCGCATTTTCATTTCCTAGAATGACTAAAACTGCAGGCGCAACCTTGCAAAAATACGATTTAAATAAGAAATTACATTTTCAGACATCGTTGTCACTTTGTTAGATGGTGAACAAATTGCACATTCCACATTCAAGCTGTCATTATACATTTATAAGAAACCAGACGTAATGTGAACCATTTAAAAAAGGCAGGTTGGCTACGGTATTGCAAATGAGTTCAGTCATAATCGATTAGTGTACCATTGCCCATGAACATTCCCTCAAGGTATTTCATAGAACTTTGTAAGATTTAAGCTGTAGCGAAAAAATGTATTCGGTGGTGCTGTCCTTCTACTGGCAGGTGATTTCCGACAGACATTGCCATTCTTTCTTCTCACTACTATTGCTCACGAGATTAACGCATGTTTAAAAGAATCGTTCTTATGGAGACATCGAAACACTACGATTGACCATAAATACAAGAGTACTATTGCAAGTAGATCAATCGGGGAAAATATTTTCTAACCAACTGCTAGATATCAGAAACGGTGATCTAGAACTACTTCCCAAAACATAATATACCAAGTAGCCACTTAATTTCTGTATTATTGTTCAGACAAAAAATGAACTGTTTGAGAGTGTCTGTCCGGATATACTGCATAATTATCTAGGTAATGATTGAATTTATAGTCCTGTTATTAAATCAGTAAGAATGATGATGTTGACGGTACAAACTTCCAGATATAGAGTTGCTGCCTGGTAATCTAATGCATTTTAAATCAATCGAAACTATTGAAGATGAAAATAAAAACTGTAAATTTTCTGTGTTTTTGAATTCTCTGGATATATGAATGCAACCACATAATCTTCTGTTGAAAATTGGTTCACTAGTTATTCTGCTGTGTAACTTAAATCCACCTAGATTATGCAACGGTACAAGTTTGGTCATCAAAAAAAAATTGCCGGAAAACTTGAAGCAAACATTTTGACTGTATAATTTAAATTAGAAGTTTTCCTGCTCCCACGTATTCCACTGATATCTTCATAATCTCCAATGCTCTTCAAAATGTTTCAATTCTCGATTCATTTGGTTTTCGTGTGATGACCATAAATAAAAATCAAAATGTTTCAACAGTAGAGTCATAGAAGAAATGCGTGTTTTTCTACTTTCTGTTTACGTTCAGTTAGCCAGAAAAAACCAACTTTAAATTATTACTTTCCCCAGCAGACAGCATTAGAAAAGTAGTTTTATAAGATCAACTACTTATATCCCAATTATTTATACGCAAGGGAAAGTAAATGCACTTAACGTTTACTAAAAAGCTAAAGTTAAAAGTAACGTTTATATATAACATGGAGCACAGTATGCAGTCTTTTAAATGGGAGTTTATTTGAAATAATTCTATTTATTGCTAAGAATCATTTTGACTTATTTTCTTTTCTAGGAATGCATGTATTTATCTGTTAGAGGACTAAAGAGTAATATCTGAGTATGCCCTCTTTCTATTGAAATTTTCATAACTGATTTAATAAGTGGAAGTATTCGAATTTCCTAAGTAAATGTATACATGCATTAGAAGACCTTAACTCATCTTTAAATTTCTTTTGATATTGTTTATTACGTACTACGTAAAATATATTATTCTCAAAAAAGTACTTTAAAACCGTTCCTGTCATAAGGAGATAAAAATATGTTTTCCTGAATCATAAATGAATAATTTACATGCACCATAAGAAACAATTTAAATGAAATTTAATTTTTCAATATCAATTACAACTAAGCTTAATTCAAAAGAATATTAATCAAGAGATAGTGAGAAAGAGAGAATGTGAATAAATCCGATAAAAAAGATGTATGTTATAATTATGATAACATTTATATATTAAAAAATTAACACAATCCATTAAAACTTTATTTTATTTAATATCAAGCATTTGATATATATATATATATATATAAATTTTCATGAAATGATCCCTGATGGTTTTATATAGCACTTTTCTTCATGCTATTTATGTTTGACAAATTGTTTTAAAAATACTATGATGGAGTTTTGTAGTATCTCTTGATCCCCAATGACTTTTTGCATAAAAAAGCACTGATCAAAAGTCCAAAAAAAGGGAAATATTTCGAAGCTAAATACAGTCTCTATTGAGGATGTTGTCGGTTCTCGAAAATCTGCTACTTCCACAATAGTTTAGTTTGAAAGCTCTTTGTAACGTGAAATAAATTGTTTTCGTGCATTTGTTTTCCTTCTTATGCATACATGCATCATTGAAAAAAATTAAATTTTCAAAAAAAATTTTGCAAATTCACAAAATTACAAGGTATATTCAACAGCTATAACTTTTCTTTTGAATATGACTATGACAAAACTTAAATCAAAGTTTACTCTTGGCACACCTCATGATTTGTATAATATGCAATAATACATTTACAGTACATCTTATTTGCGTACTTACAGTAAAAATATTTCAAATCCTATAATCACAAGGTTTAACGAATCCAGTAATACACATAGTGCCAATCTTATACATTCTTAAAATTGGACAAGTCCCAAATTACTTATTTCTTTTCCCTTCTTTTTTTTCATCATGCTATTTTAAAAAAAAAAAAAATTTCTTGCTTAAATTTGGTTTCTCCCAAATTAAAAAATTATCCAAAAAGGTTTTTTTATTTTTGCATTAAATTTTATTGATCAAAAAAGTAAAAAAAAACAAAAAAAAATGATTGCCTCCACTTTTCTTCTTAAATATGAAGCAGCTTTCTTTTGCTTTTTCTGATGACATTCAAATCTTCGTTAGGAAAGAAATTCGATGTTGGAAAACGGTTAAGGACCCATATTATAAAAGGTATATTTAGATTTTATTACAAATATGAATACAACAGTCTCTAAGTCTATATATAAAAAACAAATTTATCAAAAAAATTAAAAAAAAAAATATACAAATTTTTAGAATTTGAGTTATTACCGTAATTTTTTTAAAAAATTGTATCAAATTTTTGGGTATTCAAATAGTACGAAACTTTAACAACATTTAGTTAACTTTTGCAAATAATAGCATAAATTGTTTCAATTATGTGGTTTTTTGCTTTATTATTCCTTTTCCATTAATAATTTTCAAAAAAAAATCGTACAGTTCTTTCAAGGCTTCAGAAATTCGAATTATGTGCCTCTGATAATTTCCATTGCAACACACGCTTTTTTACATTCTAAACTATTAAAATGATAAAAAATAGTAAAAGTAATTTATTTAAAAAAGGGAAAAAAAAATTTTTCTTTTTAAGATTAAAAAATTTTTGAAAAAAAGAACACAGGTATTGCAAAATAGAAGGCACACAATAAAGGTTAAGTAATAAAGATTATTTGATTAATTTGGTTACCAAATATTTTCATATTATTACACAACGCATTACAGTTACAAAAAGGAAAATTCCATAATTGTGAAGGAAACACAAATTAATAAAAATATTTTTGGTTATTATTTTTAAGTAAAAAAATATGTATTTATAATATTAAAATGTTCAAATATAATGTTAATTATTTTAATTGATAACGATTACTAAACCACTTATTAAACATGATGCATTAAAAACAGAGCTAAATAGATTATAAATAAGGACGTTTTTCATTTTTCTCAGCCTAGAGATTTTCAGAATTCAAACGCATATTCTTTTTCCTTTCATACATAAAAAAAGCGCAAAAGAGCCTTCATGTTTTAACATGACGTTGAGTTTTTAACCCTGTAATAAAATATTAAAAATAATAATAATTATTATTGCATTTTTACTAAATTCGATGAAATATTTTTTTTTATACTTTTTGTAAAAACGTGTACGCCTTAAGTTCGTTAAATGTTTTAATGAAATATATATGATATATATATATATATATATATATATATATATATATAAACAAATATTTTTTTACTTTTGAAATGTATTTTTGACAGGTTTTTATATACCTGTAAATAAGATTATTAAGCTGAATTCAATTTCATCTTAATCAATTGGTCTTACATCCTATTTCAGACAATTTGATAAATATGTAAGGAGACCAATGCTAAAAAATAACTTTGGATATAATTTTTTTTTTTTGTTTTGCTTGTTAAAGCTTAAAAATAACCGAAAGAAAAATTCCCGTGGAAAAAAATGCGAAGAATTAGAAAAGTAAATACCTTTATTTTAATTAAATTATTAAGAAATCACCTCTTTTTTTGCAAAGATATTTTTAAAGTAATTATTTAAGAAGAAACATGTACTGTGTGTCTTTATAGGTTATTACAATACATATATTAATTATTAATATTATATTATATTATTATTAAACATGTTTAAACATCGATATACTAACTAAACAATATTTAAAGTGTGCCCTCTAATGTGTGCTGTGACCCCAGAATTTTATGAACAAGAGCAATAGTAACGCATGTCAAACATGGATGTTCTGATTATTATGCATTGAATTACCCTAAGATAAATGTGACATGCGTCCATGTGATATCGGGAATCAGAGGTACTCACGAGTGTGACAGTTTCTCTTTTCTTTCACGTTATGTCGTGTTCCGATTTTGGAAATACGAACAATATAAATATGCATTTTATGCTTTATTTTTTTCCATTATTTTACGAAATATGTCTTTTTTTATTAAGGCATCCGACTACTTGCAACAACTTATTTTGAAAGTATGACGATATGGAGATTTTTTTTTGTGATTTTTAAAGATTTATTTAGTATATTTTAAAGAAGCAAAAAAATCGTAAAATTGAAAAACAGAAAAAAAATATTGTCATTAAAAGGGACACAAAATTACATAAAAGAGGCCTACTCTGTACAAAAATGTTTTGAACAAATTCTCAATTTTTCAATTTTAATATGTTATTTTGTTATTCATGTTTCAAATGACCTTCAGGATAAAATATATTTTAATTTTTACAAAAACTAGAGCACTCTATCTTAATGACTATATGAAATTGCTTAAAAAAACAGTGATTATATTTACATAGAGGACTGTAAAATTTGAAATAAAACAGTGATTGATAAATATGAAGGTCAAAACTCTTCTACTGTTATACAAAACATTAACAAAAAATTTCTCCAAATTATTTTCAAAACTTTTTTGAGCAATCGCTGTCCCCATTTGAACTTTTCAATACAAAACTCATTTCGTGTAAATAGCATTTTTAAGTCTGACATCTTGTGGAAAGTTATGGCATCTTCTTTTATTAAAACACTTGTATTTTTTGTTTTAGAATATGGAAAATAATAAGCTTGGTATTTTTATTTAGCTAATAAGTTGGCCTATAAAATAAAATCATAAGAAAATTGTCAAATTTTTAAAAAACAGCATGATTTTAGGGTAGCCGGATACCTTAACTCAATGATGATGAAGGACTTTGCAATTGACTTTTTTGTGTATCTCATGCTGTTTTTGAGATGAGAACGTGAAATGCAAATTAATCCACCAGGTGGCATTGTAAAATGTGTTTTGTGTAGCTCATGAACTTTACTATACTTAGATATCACTTTTAGGGCTATAGCTTTTGTCATTCATAAATTATGCGTGACAACGGACTTAGATATGCATTCAGTATGCATAAATAATTTACGTAATATTGTAAAGAACTTCTACGTATGTAAAATAATTGGGAGTTAAAGATTAGCAGAAATATTTTTGCAAGTCACATATCATACAAAATAATAATAATAAAAACACTATATTTCCAAAATTGGCAAAGCTTAGAGAAGAGAATCTTTTAATTCGATTCAACTCCTATGTTCGAATAGGCGAACTATAATATTCATGCATTAAAGCAAATTAGTTTTTTCTTTAAATAAAGGGAGAAAACTTTTTACAATTTTTCAGTTTTTTTATAATTAAGTACTTCTATTGAATATAAATGTTTTCAATGAACTAGAAATTAAATTGAATAAAAGGCATAATCACACATACGACTTTATTTTGAAAGTGCATTGAATAAAATCTTCATTGAAAGAAAGTAGTGCTTACTGTTTAATTACAATCTCATTGTTAAACACATAATGGGAAATTGGATTCGTTTAAATATTTAATTTAGCAAGATGGGTTTTCACACAGATAAATTGCTACGAATAAATGTTTCTAAAGAAAATTCCTCAAATCAAATGAGATGTAATTTTGCATGTGTTTTTTAAGAAATTTCTTTAAAATAAGAATAATATGAATTAAGTTTCACTTCAAAGGAAGAATGATTTATATATTAAACAAAATTTTTAGAATTACATTCATTTATGTAACAATAGAATTTAAAATTACTGATAAATCTTTATATTTATAACACATCTGACATTGTAACAATATACAAAAGACATGCGTAAGAAAATAAATTTTAAAAATTAGAAACACAAGCACACTGAAAAGCAATTAAAATTACAAGAAAATTAAGTTAATTTTCATGAAAGGATTTCTTTTAATACATTTTTCTTAAAAAAAAGGATAGATAATTTTCAGTTTTACTCCTTCCCCCCACCTCCTTTTTTTATCGTAAACACTAACGTATAAGAAAAAAAATTCATTTCCGGTTATTTCAAATCTGATTTTTTTTTCTTGTGTTTCCTTTTATTTTAAAGATGTTTAATATATATATATATACAGTATATATATATATATTATATATCTTGATATATATATATATATATATATATAATGTTATATATATATTATATGACATAAACCAAGCGGTGAATTTCCAGTTAAAAAGAGTTCTTAATATGGATTACATCATGTATTTTATTTTAAAGTATCCGACTACGTTCGAAACCATGATTTTAGAAAAATGGATACTTTCCATGACACAGTTAGTGTCACTTATATTAGAATTTATGTATAAAATCTTTTAAACGATATTATGACAAAAAAAATTATTTAAATACAATATTTTGGCAAAAAATTATTTTAGAATAACAGTGCTTCAAAACGATCTCTTTTTAAAAAAAATCTCTTTATAATCTTAATATATTGTGTGTGTGTGCTTACATAAAGTAATGACTTCTCCAGAGAGTTTCAACTAGGAATTTCAAATTATTTTCAGAGTTATCACCAATTGAAATAATTATCGACGTTTTTTTCTTAAAATTTCTCCCCTCTGTTGTAGTAAAATATGTATAAATCCACTTCTAAGTTAAATGTTTCAAATATTCTAGCTAAGCCTCTGTACAGAGGTCTGAGATTATATACAAGCAAAATATTATTATAATAGAAGCATGTTTCATAAAAGGAGAATGTTTTGAAAATTAATCATTATATGTTAATTTTTTGTCAAAATATTTTACTTAAATATTTTTTTTTATTTTGATATTATTTTTAAAACAATTTTATATACGTTTTCTAATCTAAGTGACACTAAATATCATAAATAGTATCCATTTATACGCGTTTGCAAATTCACGGTTCCGAACGTAGTCGGATTCCTTAATCTTCAGGAGAGATATTTGAGCATAAGCCTTACTCTAAGAATAAAAATACAACTGTGTTATTTGAGCTCGCTCTTTATAGAAACGGAAAAATACAAGAAAGGGAATTTTTCAAATATCAGATTTTAATACTTCAAGAAAACCGAAAGCAATTTTCATCTAAAAAATGCACTTACGTGTTGAAGTGAAATAGTTAAGTAGTTATTTATAGAAAGGACATCATTGCTTCGGGAGTATTAAAACTAGGCTAATAAGACTGGTGTAAGCCTTTAATAATTATTCTATTACGGAAATAAATAAAGTTATCAAAACATTAAGATCTCATGAATCACTCAGAAATTTCTGAAACAATATTTGTAGTGCTTTTAAAAATGGTGAACGTTTTTCGAAATAGTGTACTCATATTTATGAAATCAGTTCTTACAAATAAAGAACACGACTCGGATATTATTGACGGAAGTTTAATTTAAATTAAGGCATGTATATATATATATATATATATATATATATATATATATATATATATATATATATATATATATATATATATTATATATATATATATATATATATATATATATTATATATATATATATAAATCACAATTTTCGAATTAAGTAACAAATTTAAATAACATGAATCTTATAATACTAAATCCCATTTCAAAATATCAATGGCGAAAAAAATAGAATTATAACGTTTTCAAACAAAATTTAAAAATTTTTAAAATAACAATTTATAAAGCATCGAAGTACAACCTCGGACTTTGGACCGATAAGTGAGTTAAACTAGTTTGATTGCACCAACCTTCCACCTATTGTAACTTTGTAAGTTAATTTGGAAATATTCAATTTTCCAAAATTTAAAATTTAAAATTTAATACTTAAAAATTTTAATTATTCGCCATCGCATTCTGAAAGGTATTATAACATAAAAATGTTAAAATTCTGAAACAATAAAATGCATAATATAACTGAATCATAAAACACAAAAGATGATGCACTCATCTTTAAAATAGTCGTATAGGAAGGAAAAAAAATATCCTAGACCTGAAAGTTCAGATGAAGAACCCAGTATATTCACAAATCAATTACATCAACACATCAACACACATAACGCAAATCTTCAAAAACTCACCCAAGAGCATCCTAATAATACTTTAAATTAAATAATGGTATTCACCTGAAAACTTTTTCATATTTCCTACAACAATCACCACTCCAATATTGCTCATAACTCTCACTATTTTTGTTAATCCAAATGATCCATATTCTCAGATTAGAGTGTAAATATTTAAATATGTGGTATTAGATGCAATTATGCTTATTTAAATCTATATAAATTATTCATAATTGTATAAAGAAGGACACATTTTAAATCACTAGAATCTCAGAATAAAAAATCTTGATTCAAAATATCAATTGCGAATATAAAAAGTAAAACGGAAAACACCAAAGGTTTCAACAAAATTAAAAAGTATAAGTGAAGAATGTATAAATTAGCCAAATGCAATCTTGGAATTAGGACCAATAAGTAGGGTTAAACTCATTTGATGGTGCCTAACTTCCCCCTATTGCAATTTGGTAAGAAAAACTGAAAATATCTAAATTATCGAAAGTTTAAAATGCTAATACTTCAAAATGAAATTATTCGCTATGGAATTCTGAAAGATTTTACAACAGAAAAGTATAAAATTTCTATAACAACTTATTGAACAATATATAACCAACAAACATCAACGAAAGTGCACAAATCTTAAAATGAAAATACAACCCCCTAAAAAAAATAAAAGAAATATCTCTAAAATTTTTTTTGCCAGAAAATAATGTATTTAAATAGTTTCTTTTTGTCAAAATGTCCTTAAAACAATTTTATGCATGTATTCTAATTTGAGTGACACTAAATGTCATGAAAATTATCCATTTATGCGTTTTTTTTAAAATCACGGTTCCGAACGTAGTCGGATCCTTAACATGCGTTTGTGGGGAACGGACTACTGATTTGATGTGTGTTGTGAGACTAAAAAAAAGAATTCTCACATAGAAAATCTGTGACTTTCTCTAACAAAACTTATTATAATATATATATATATATATATATATCATAAAACACTTATTAATATATAAATAATTACAAAAATTTCAGTATTTTTGCAGATATGACAATACATTTCTTTTTTGAAAAGTATAACAAAGTTAACATTAAAAGTTTTGAAATTATGCATTTTAATTTCTTTTAAAATACTAAATGGAATAAGTGGAAAAATATACACTGTTTGGTACTATATTAACCCAAGTATAAGTATCACTTAAACGCAAAAAAAAATAAATAATGTACGTTTCATAATAATATGCCTTTGATGACTTCAAACGAACAATATTTTATTTTTCTTATTCCGTTGTTATTGGTAATCGAGTGTCTGCATCTGGTCTAAGAACGTAATTGCATGTCTTACAGTTCCTTTTATTATAAGGGGTATAATCTATAAACTCCTGGGAACACAGAAGACGTTATCAGCATTTCTTTTATTACCTATCTTTTCAGAATGTAGAAGTTTATTCCGACTCTTCTCCATTTTGTTTTCGGTGAATAAAGACATTCGTAAAACTTTCAATAGTTAGTTGAGAATTACCATTTTTTCTCTTTATTATTACTGATTTTTAGAAAGGTTTAAACAGGAGATTAGTGAATAAAATGTAGTTATTTGATAATATTAGTCAAAGTCCACATTAAAGAAATAATGGGGATAATTATATGGACTATCTGATATGAAAGATTAATAAATATGTTTTAAGGTTGTTTTGTGGTTGCTAATTTTTAATTATTTTGTATATAGATGAGATTAATAATCCTAGAAAATATATCCTGATAATATATTGACTATTAAAATTAGTAAATAGAAGTTTATAAACTATAAAAGTGCTTTCCGAATCATCATTCGTTATTACTAAAATAGGAAATTGATGCCATATGCACTCATTGATAAGACAAACATAGATTGACATGTTTTATCGGTATGCTTAAACAGACACATTATCTCTGTCTATGACGAAATGGACTGCGCCCCGTTTCAATGTAATCCGTGTGCAACAGTTATCAAATCTCAAATGCTGTCAAAGCGATTTTAATGTTATCAAATTGTAGGTAAATAAACTGGATTGTATTTTTTTATCCGAATAATACTGTGCGGTTTACATTTGGGAACAATATAACTTGTGCACCTATATGCCACTAATTAAAAATTACCCAATGATACATAAATATTTCCAAATATTTCTAAGAATGTACATGCGTGTTTCTTAGGAATTATGATTATAATCGAAGAAAATATACAAATATCACATTTTTATTCCATAAGTTCACTATGTTGAATTCCAGGTAAACATTCCAAGTCATGTAAAACTATAAGGTTTATGAATCGTTTCTTTTCACAAATTGCTGATTGTAGCCGTTACAGTAGAGTGGTCAGGCCTCTAACTTTTGAGCGGGGCTATAAATCACGAATAATGCATTTAATCGTCCTATTTTTATTAAAGAATCTCCGTGAAGATGAGATGATGCACGTTAAACAATCAGGCTCAAGTTACTTACAATGGTATTTTGTTGAAATTTGAAAAACTGGTCGCAAGTCATATGTCGTCTTCAAATTTGATCCTGCTTCTCAAGATTAATAAGTCCGATACCATTAATTCACACATTGTTTTACCGTGGCGTGTTAATAAGGCATCAAAAATAAAAAGAAACAAAAATTGATAATTAATTTAGCTTACATGAGCAATTTAATTTAGGCTGTGATGGGGATAAATGTTAATATATATCCTATTAATTGATTTGTAACTGGTTTGCATGCATTTCTATACAGCAACATCGTTGATTGTTAAACATATAATTAATTCATTTTTGTTGTTAATCCCATTTACGATTCGGAAAGGGTTTCTCTCATATTAAATGTGTTGTTGTTGTTGTGACAAATGTCACTTGCCTGACGAAGACTGATCGAGGACCGCGAAATTCAGGCTAATGGCTAGAATTCTTAAGGGTAAGGGTTAGCCTTAGCATTAAGCTCCATGCAGGTGACAGTGCAATGTTACTCGGTTCCCCACCCCAATTCAGAGGCAGAAACCTTGGAGGTGGCCAGGGGCCTCCCACCTCTCTAGCTCTTCCTCCAACCACACGAGAGGACTTTCGGCTTGACGGCTATTTAGAGTACCCCCATGTCGCAAAAAAACTATACATTTACAAACATCCCTGTCTTCTCCGGGAATCAAACCCAATCTCTACGGCACCGCAATCAGCGTCGCTAACCACTAAACTGGTTGGGTGACCATATTAAATGTAATTTCCGTCTTTGAATACACAATAAAGTACTCATGCTTCGCATGTAAAAAATACTCACGGTTTTTGAGGGTCAATATATCGTAGTTAAGGGCGTACATATAAGGATTTTATACATGCTATCTACCAATATGTATTTGGACACTTGTAATAAAACATATAAACATATTTATTCAAATTCAGTAGTTGCTAGAGCTTTCACCTGAAGCATTGCAGCCTTAAAACTCCACGGCATGATTTTCACAAGGGCCCAGTGGTCAAGAGTTAGCTTGTCGCACTTCCATGACACATCTCCGGGTTCTATTCTCGGGTTGGGTAAGGTTGACTCAATCTTTCATCCCTATTGCATTGGGGAGATTAATGAGTAACAAACTTTCTTGGGAACTTAAGCACCGAGGATATCGCTTCAGATTGATCAGATGATCGGAACATCTTTTTATGCACCTCAGCCCCCAATGGATACGTATACTGGGATGAGCATAGTAGGCCCTGGATCTCATGGGATGTTTCGCCTCTTAGTTTGAATTTATTATTTTCACAAGTGTTTGGCTGATGGACGCGATATTTTTTTATTCGGCCTCAAGAAGACATGCAAATTCTTTTACCAGGTTTGGACGGTCACTGCATCACTTAAATTGTCATGCCCACTGTTCTCGGTGGTTTTCTGTAGTATCCAAGTCTTAATTCTAGGCCGGTCATCCAAGTCGGTTCACTCCATTATCATCATACTAATCAATAGTTAACCTCGCAACAAGACAGGTGGCGTTTTCGCCTGGGAAGTAGCAATGATCAAAAAGCATAAAATTGGGATGGCATAAGAATAACAATTATGTCTAGAAAATTAAGTTGAATCTTTGTATGAGCGTACCATGAATCAGGTCAAAAGGGCCCAGTCCCTACCACGAGAAACATTTCGATCCATAATTCCACCCCCATCATTTTGTATAGGTACAATGCATTATGCAAAAAGGCGTTCTCTGGGTTTGCACCAGATCCAGACACTGTCACCCGACTGGTAACGATTGAACCTTGATTCCTCACTCTGGAGAATCGATTTGAATTTTTATTGTCCAATTCTGAGGTGCCCCAGATCACCTGAACGGAATATCGTGGTTGGAGTTTGTGATCAAAAATTTATGGGCGTTAGCCATAAGTGGCCAAAGAATCCAAGTAAATGTTCCTTCTTTTGAAGGACAATTATTACATCAACCGTGCTGAATGCTTGTTTGAATTCCTGAAGTATTTCAGAGCATCGTTGTGGAAGTGTTGTAACGAATTTCTTTGGACTGCACTCGTCGGTTTCTATTTTTGTGTAACCTTTTGGAGACAGCGGTTTTCAGTTGAAAATTTTCCACAGGACGGCACTTTTCGCCACGCTGATTTCCCCCCTTTTTGTCACTGATTGATGCTACCGTACACCGGCGGACAATAGAAACAAGATAGCTGTTAGTCTCCTGCTGTGCAATGGGGATGCCCGCGCTTAAAAGTCCCTAAATACGAAGATTTCCCTTTCTTAGGGAAACATGTTTTCTTCGAATACGGTGTAATAGTTACTAATGATTTCAGTTCAAGAAATCTAAGAAAAAATTATTTATTTATTTATTTTTTTTAAAAAAAAAGAAAAAAAGACGAATCCTCACAATTTAACCTGCTCTTCCCCTAGATTTCATCTTCAATATTTTTAAAGCGAGTGAAATAGCATAAAAAATTTATTATTATATAAAACAGTGCTGATAATATAAAGCATTGCGTAAGAAAAAAAAGCGCTTATTTTATTTTAATTAAAGATACAGAAAACTTAACAAAATTTAATTAATTTTATTCCAGTAAAACTTACTTATATTTTGATTTTCACTAAATCCATTAAAATATGTATATTATTATAAATTCATTTTCATTCTATTAAATGCAGGAATTTGTTACACAAACTTAAAATTACACCAGGTGTCAAAGAATAATCAAATTATAAGTAAGAAATAAATAACGTAATTTTTTAATTAATTATAATTATGTATAATCAATATTATAAAAAAAAAAAGAAAAAGTAAAATGTTGAGCTTTTATGTCAAAATGTAAATTTAGATTTTCTTAGATCGTTAAAAAATTATTCTAAAATAGTTTAGTTCTTTTTAAGCTCTATCTTCTTTTAAATGAAAATATCTACTTCGGGGATACATGCAAACGGCTTCAATCAAAAAAGAAAAATTACGTGGAATTTGTGTTTTTTATTAAAAGTTGTACGTATTTGCAAATATGTATTCAATAGACATCGTCAAAAATCAACTATTCCTTTTGGAACTGCACTGTTAAGATTTTATAATGGTTTTTTTCTTTTTTGAATATATTTGCAGAATACATCATACTCTTAATCTTTTTATGTTTTGATACATTAAATTCATAATACTTAAAGAAATACTTATAATAATTCTAAATTTTATTTACAAGCATTTTCCAAAATTAAAAAGATATTTTCTTTTTATATAATTCTTCCTATATATGCTGAAAATTATGATGTTTTTTCTGCGACAAATAAATTAGATGAACGGAAGGTAGGTGTTTCGCATTATACTATAAAATGTGAATATCCTAAGGCTATAAACGTTGGTGCATATTAAATAGTGCCACATTGTAGTATGTTTCATGTTTTATTTAAAAATCCATTGAGTTGCATAGCTGATACGCATGTCAAATTCCTTACGTTGTCGTGGTGTGGAAATTAAAAGAGAGAGAGTGTGGTCTCTAGCTCGGCTATCGTTCTCATCATTTGATCGTCATTTAAATTACGAGGTCCATCTTTTTACTTTGTTCCTAATGGAACTTGTAAATGAAGTATTAATAATTTATCAATTTACCTACGTGTTCCTAAAAATAAATTCTTTAAATACGCATAAGAAATTTAAAATTATAGTTTTTTCAACAATAATAAATTTTTTTCATTAGTAAAAAAAAGGAAATGCTTTTGAATTTTTAGAATACTTGGTAGTAAAACGCAAACAATAAGCTGGTATCAAAGACAAAATATTATGACTACAAACATTTTTAATTTGCCGAAAAGCTTCATGTATCTCGGTAAACTTGTTTATATAAAAGGATTGTATTATTCTTATTTATACTGAATTGTTTCATTTGCGAGTAATGACAACATATTGGGCTTAATTTTTTTACTTTTTTGGGAAAAA
>BMAV01009677.1:17833-30510 GCA_019973955.1 Trichonephila inaurata madagascariensis
CTCTACAGGTTCCCACAAGTGCATCAAACAATGCAATACGTAACCGATTGAAGGGCTGCGCTCTCTCCAATCCTCCGTTGCAGAAACAGAATGTGGGCGTCAAGTAGCATTTTCCCAATCGTAAAAGGCAGTCGAGAACCGCCCCATCTGCAATCCTGTTAGTACACAGGAGTCAGACAGGACTGTTCTGAGCTGTTAGGTAACAAAAGTCTCAATCAAATGTCGCATTACGTCGCGCTTGGATGAGACCAAAGTACATGAATTTCAATCTCAAAGTCTTTGTTCAATGGCTGTGTACAAGTGATTTGCGATGACTTAATGTCTATTTTACGGGCCTTAATGGTATTTGCAGATTATAAGTTTCTGACACTTGGAGAGGAGAGACCACGAGTTAAAAATAGAGTTGAATGAGCAGTCATATTTGGCCACGCGATGGTATGGAATGAACATTTCTAAAATACTTGGACTTCGAATTTCAAAATAACAAGCGGCTTTGAATACTTTTTTTTAAGACTCATCATTGCGTTTTGACAAAGTATTTGCTTACTACCAAAGAGACTTTTTTTGAATGCATCTGAGGGGATTTACTATTTACGGAATTATTTCTTCAATACGGATTTTTTTTTTTTTAAGCGAAATTAACTATTCATATATATCATTGGTAATTATTGTAAAAATATATTGTATCTTATAAATTTCCAAGGAAAGTCGTATTTTTGACTAAAAGAAACATAAAGTGAAGTAAAAAGCTGGACAAAAGCAAAATTTTACATTTATTCATTCAGTTCCTACTACAGTTGGACCTCTATATAATGAGGTCGCTAAATTCCGAAAAAAGTTCGTTATTTGGAAAATTCGTTTTATAGAGGTTCATCTTTTAATTTTCTTTATAAACCACATAAAAAGAATTTTAAATTTATAAACACTATTTATTAAAAAAAAAGTAATTATTTACAACTTTTGTAAATTTTGATACATATTTATTTAATATATCTTACCTATAAAAAAAAGAAAAACTGCAAGAAAAGTTTCTTTTGACGCCTTTATCCACTTCTTGAAGAATTACATTTTCTTCTTTGATACTCAAGCACTTACGTTTTGACATTTTTGAGCAACAAGAAACGAAGTTACCAGTACGACTGATCAATACTACAAATGAACGGAGACTAGTTCAAGAACACGAGTCTCCACTGAGGGTGAAAGGGGATATCGAATATTTGATTTTTCCAGGGAACTGGACAGTGAGGTTAAAAGTTGCACTTTTTGAAAGAAATGTCCAGAATTCTATTGCTCTCGGGGAATTAGGCACTTAATAAAATCAGTTCAAGATTTATGACAACCATGAAATATGTGCTAAAAGAGAGAATAATTCGAAATGTCTAGAGATACTTCAAAAATAGGAAGATAAAAAATTGAATCACAAGATAAAATGTTCGTTATATAAGAAATGAACTTCGCTATTAGGAGGTTATTTTACAAAAAAAATCGTGAAATGTTCTTGGTTCCAGGAAAAAGTTCGCTATATAGAAAAATTCGCAATATAGAGGTTCGTTATACGGAGATTCGACTGTATTAGTTCATTCTCTCCCTATATATAGATATATATATCTTGTTCAAATTTTCAATCGCTAATTAAGTACTTTCTATTTATCCAGTCAAGTTCAAACACATTTTTTAAAACTTGTAGTGGGTGACACTTGATGTTAATACAGTTTTTTTAAATATTAATTCATTAATTAAATTTAAAAAATGAATAAATAGTAGCAAACAAAAATAATAGTCCAACAGCGTAATAGAAAGGAAAATTGTTCGTTGGGTCCCCGTCGAGCAATGGGTAGCGCGTTGGACTTCTAATACAAAGGTCGTGGTTTCGAATTGAGTGAAATTTGATTAAAAATCTATGAGTACACATTTATATTTGTTTGTTTTGTAAGATAGACCGAAAATATATAATTCTATGAAAAATTCTTCAACAGAAATTTTCTTTAAAATTCTTCTAAAATTGAGAGATTAATATATGCAGAATACAATAGAGCATGATTACAAAGTTGCATTATTAAATGGTCAAATGCTTATTCAGTATTTTTGAAACATTGGTATTAATTTTTTAATCAGATTTCAGAAGTTGCGAATCAGATTTTATATATATATCTAACATGTTATAACAGCAATATAAAATTATCTTGAAATTTATGTTCAGATGTGTTTGCTATTAAATGAAATGTGCTCCTAAAGATCGTTTTTGTTGGAATACATCGAAAATACTCTTTCATGCGCTGAATTTCTGACAAAAATAATGGACTAGAGGAAAAAAATTACGAATATTTTAAATAGACTTCACAAAAACATAATTATCGAACAAAAGCTGATGCCCATTAATAATATTAAACACTTTTTCAAATAAAGGGTCCAAAGTTTTAAAAAATACGTGGTACATATTTTGTACCACCACTCTTCAAGCAACATGATAGTTCTGGAAACATGATTTTTTCCTCTCTAGACACAATGATAGCTTTAGCTAGTTATATTATAGTTCGAAAAAAATAAATAAATACACTTCCTCTTATACTGTTATATTCATCCTATATAATAAAACATTTTCAGAGTTTTTCCTAATCTAATATAGTAAGCTTAATTTTAGTTTAGTCCTAATTTACCTAACGTTAGTTCGAATTTTAAATATTCTATTCTATACATTATTTAATTTTACCTAGTTTTTATTTAGTCAACATATATATTAAGTGTATTAGTTGTATTTATTAATTTCCTGAACACGCGAGTTATAGCTCATTCAGGACATTTACATAATTCTTGTATGTACCATTATTTAATAAATAATAATATTATTTTTAAAAAATGTAACTTACAACAAATCTATCTGGCACAATAAACATATCCAGTATTGCGAAAAAAATAAGAGGATGTATTGGTAAAGATGGTCTTCAATAGCGTGGTGGTACATTTTTTAGTTTCTCATATTTTCATACTAGCAACACATATGTGAGGTACTAATTATTGTAATATTGACTTATTTAGTTACATAATAACTTAAATGATTTTTATCAAATATCACAAGAATCACTTTCATTTACACTTAAAAATACGCAACACAGTCACTTCGAAAAAATACCGCTCAACAGACTCACAGCTGATCAAAGAATGAACTACTGCATAAACCCATTGCACACAATTAGCTTCTGACATCTGCTAGGAGTTGACCTCTGTGGCGGTTTAAGGAATATACCATTTAGCAATAATTTCTGAGGCATTCAAACAAGTGGTACGTTTTATGTACCACTACACAATAAACGAATAAGAACTGGTGGTACAAGATATGTACCACCAAGCATGAAAGAGTTCAATATGTAAATATGAAAACGCCCTTTTTTTTATCTAGTTGTTGATGATTCACTTTGATAAAAAAAAAAAAAGAAAATATGTGAAGCACATCTACGTTAATTATATATATATATGTGTGTTTTATTATTTCAAAAATCAGTTTCAATTATACCAATATTTTACCGCTAAATGTTAAATAAAAAAAACTATCTTCAATTCAAATGTATGTATATAACTTAATTTTAACATTAATTAAATGGAATTAAATTCAATTTGTTCGAAAATCAGTTATATATTTTTGAATGAAACTACATATTAAAATAAAGTTCTAACCCGGCAATTTAGGAACATGTCATTAAAAATTGTAGTTTATCATTATTATTATTCTATATAAGGTTATTATTTGAAATCATTATACAAAAAATATTAAAAATTTCTATTTGCTATTGTAATAATGATAGTTACTTCTGAAACGATTTTTCAATACCCTTTAATATTTAGTTTTATTGAAATGACTAATTAATTAATTGAATTAATTAACTATATAAGAACCAATACAACATATCATCTGAAATAAAGAATGTATGTTGAATTACTCTCCTGAAACTATCATAATATTTCGTTAAAAAATAAGTAAAAAACAACATTAAAAAAATGAAACAGCAGCGCATATGTCAATTTTACTACTCAAACATATATTTTATATTTTCTGGAATCCCCATTTATATAAATTAAGCTATAACTGTAAGGTATAATTCTGAGCTATAGTCTTCCCTTCGTAACAAAGCCTGCCTTCGCTTAACGTAAAAATATAAGACACAAACTTTGAATATTTTTTCAGCTATAACAGTATTCCAACAGTAATATATTCTGGCTTCATTGTCCTATAGAGAGCAGTATAATTTTGTCATACCACTAATATTTTTAACAGAATTGACTCCTTTTTTATAGTATAAAACGAGTTTCTCATTTTTTCCTTCCAACACCGTAATGATTATCCCTTTATATGTTAAGTGAAAAAAATAATTATCTATAGAGTATTTTAAAAATTTTAAAATGTATTATAAACAGATGTAGGAGTTGTAATATTGGAGAATTTTATGAAAATTGAAACATTTTTCTGTCTGAAAATGTATTCCGCGTTAAGCTCAGGCTTTCACACATTTGGAGAAGGCAGCCTACAAATTGAATATATATTTATATATATATACCTTTTAGCATGAGGGATAAAACTGAAGGGAAAAAAAGAGATAAATTAAACTTAAGAAAATGTATTTTTAAGAAATGTACTTTTAAGAAAGGTCACTTAAGAAAAAATAAAAATTAATGGCCCCCCCCCCCAAAAAAAAAGACATTTCTGCGTTGGCCTTTGCCACGAAAGAAATGTATTTTATATTTCTAGGCATGCTAAACAAACATTATGATGAAACATTATGATTTATTCTATTATCAGCAATTTTTTTTAAATAGAATATTATCAACAAGAAATCACACTTATGATTAATTAGGTAATCCGCAATGTTAACGTGGACTTTTTTCTTATGTTTCTCTGCTATTGGTTTAGTTTTATCACAATCTTTAATAACTTCAAACATCATAGAAAATATAACTGAATTATTTCAAACCAAATTTGGAAAATGAAACCTAATATACATCTTCCTTTATCACTGAAAAAATATTTTTAGGTAAAATAAATAACTATTTTTTTAAATAAAATATGACAGAGGAACTATAATGATTAACTTAAAAAAAAATTAAGAATTTTCGTATTTTGTATAATTTCGGTTACCATTAATTAAAAGGATAGTAAAGAGCTTCCATAGACAACTTTTATATTGCAATTTTTAAATTAAGACAATTGTATGAAACAAATAATTAGTAGTGGATATACTACATTTTTTATTTATTTTGTTTTTATAAGACTTGATAGAATATAGATATGTAGTGCATCATGAAAATTCGTTAACAAAAGCATTTCTATTTAAAAGGAACTTATTTAAATCTTATCTATATATATATAAGCTCGTTTACTATTTTACTCTTAAGATCACGCACAATCCCCCAAATTTTCCTAAGTACGAATTAATTTGGTTAGGGTTTTGGCTTAAAAATAGTACAACGTTAAATAGATATTTGTTCGCTTATTTGGTTAAAAATTATCTATTAGATAATTGACAAAAACCTATATTGCGAAATAAATTCCAACAATCAGATCACTAAAAAAAGTTTTAACTTATTAATTTTTCCACATCGTTGAGTTTTTCCTACTGGTATTGTAAATAGAATTGATTCCTTTGAATATGATTTCAAAAAGACTTCAATAATAAGGAAAATAGTATCTCCTAGAGACTTTCCAAATAATTACTTTTCTGTTTATTTTTTAAACTAAGAGAATATCAATTATAGTTATATAACTAAAGAAACACCTATTTTTCTTTCTGATTTCATTTATTTTGTTTTTAACTAAACACTTTTAAAAAATGTGGTTCAAAATGGCTTCCCGAAGGGTACCAGCACATCTTCTAGCAGCGTAATAAAGTAGCAAGGAGATATGCTCGTTTTAGCAGGAGAAAACAATTCCTTTTGCTTTAGAGGAGGAGAAAGAGGCCGTACCAGAAACGTTTCCTTTTACTATTAATCGAGAACTGAACGCTCAAGCAGAATCCTGGTCTTAGAGATTAAGACAATCCTTTAATGCCTACTTTGCTTCGATTGCGGTGGCAATTAATGGCTGATTTCATCATTCCAGAAGTGAGTGTGAAAATTTTGGATTGATGTTTATCTTCCGTTCTCGATGGTAACTCAAATAATTGCGGGTTGCTTACATTCCCCAAGTTGAATTTTAGTGTCAAAAACCTTTGGTAGGATGCAGAGTGGATGAGGGAAACGAGAAGGGATGGAAAAACCATTAGCAACGCTATTGGTTATTTAAATAGTTAGTTTCTGCACTAAAAAGACACCGGTTATAGGAATATTCCAGCTGAGTAAGTGAGATCTTAACCAAATCATGTTACGGAGCCGTAAAAAAGTTTCGAGCCCCTCGGATTATATTTCAGGGTTAATAATACAGCGTGCTTCTAATTTTTCGCAAAGAATCATCAAAATCTCATTTGCTGTCTATAAAAGTATATTCACACGACTCCCTAATGGTGTTTACTCGCTGATTAGGGGAATTTGTTAGCTGTGATGACATGTGACATTGCTGGATTAGATACGTGCTAAGACAGCCGTGTCGTAATGTCTTATTTTGCAGCTTTCAGGGTTCATCAGTGTTTTAACAACTAATTCCTTCTTCGGTGGAAAAAAAATTACATTTATTAATTGTCGTTGGTCATGCTTCAAAATTAACAATTTCATGTCTTTCTGTATAATTTTGAAGAGTGTTTCCCAGATTTGCTTAGCATTGATGCTATTATGTTGTAATTAACTTTGTTGTTAATGTTTTATCAATGATAGCATCACATCTCAAGCTGGGCTGGAATACCTACTTTTTTTTTTCATCATACTTAATAACTTTTTTTTCTTAAATCAAGAAATTATAAACAAAAATTTAAATATATTTTAGTGAGTTTCATAATGATATCCTTGAAAATCGTGTCTTTCTTAATGACTGATTGAACATGGAAATGTACGTTGATGTATCACATTTAGCATTGCTGTTCTTTTAAAATAATCATTATTACATGCGTGTCTGTTGAATATATCCAACTTATGTTAGGGAAACAATTTTTTATTCGGAGAAATTCCTCAACTTAAGAGGATTTTTAAAAAAATATATTGATTTATATATATTTGTGTTATACAAAGTATATTTTTCGGCTTAATCCATATTCAACTTTTGTACAAAATTAAAATGTTGTACATCATATTATGCCAGAGATGACAGATTCGTTATTTGATCCAAGCTTCATTAATCCCATATTAAAAACATTTAATGCCTTTTTTTTATTTTTAAAACAATTTTTTTTTATGATTAATGTTTGTATTTCATTTTTAGCAGATAGAAGTAAACTGCAATGCAGCGGAATAGTACTGCGAAGAGCATTTTTAATTGTATTGTAAATTGTTTATATTTATGCTGTATAAAGAGAGTACTGTTTATATTTATACTGTTTGTCCAGAGTCAGGACAGACTTTTCTAAACTATTCGAGGAAAAAAATATTTTAAAAAATCGTGATTTTCAGTGATTTTAGAATTAATTTATCTTTTTCGTTTACTCGTATAAAAAAAATCAGAATTTAACAGTTCTCACAATTCTATTAAAAGGAATTGATAAAATTTTAGCATCGTTTTTAGTTTCAAATTAGAGTTTTCTAAAATAAATAATTAAGGTAAATAAATTAAATAATTAATTTTTAAAATTTTGAATGATATAAGCATTTTACTAATTAATTATATTCATTCTATATGTCCCTAGTCATTATAAAACTTCAAAAGAAGCATATCCCAATTGAAGCGAAAAAACGGTACTTAGAAATCAAATTTATTTCTCCTTAAAATCACAACCGTTTGCTACTGATTTCACTTCATCTCAACATCTCTCCCCTCCCTCCTAAATCGTGGCAATCCTACCAATCGGTCATGTTTCGCGATCATCAGCTTCTAAAGGCTTTTTGATTTTCCCAAAAACGCTCCAACAGATCGGTTTCAACCCCTCTCAACACCATCCATTATCTAACGCCCTCCGCTCCCCCTCGAACAAAAAGAACAGACGTTTCCGTTCTCAACCCCCCTCTCTATCAAGAGTTCCTTTAGGAAAAAATATTTTCCAATGAGCTTTTTACATATAACTCTGTATTATCGATGTCTATGAGAGTCTTAGGAAAAGTGGAGTAAGGGTTCAACTTTAAGTGCATTTGTTTGCTATTTAGCATGTTGAAGAATGGGAGAGACGTGCTTTTCATGTTTAAAAAAGGCGTTTAAGGAGTATTTGTTTTTCGGTAATTCTTATTTCTTTCACAAATGAATTTTACTGTCATATTATTTATTTATATTAATTTTGATTATAACTTAAACTACGTTTTTACGTTGTATTAAAAGGGAAACAAGAAGCAGTAATAATAATATATAGATAGACATTAAACATCGGAATTAATATTAACAATGTAAAAAAAATAAAAGGCAATGCGCTTTTTAAGGTATCCGACTACATTCGGAACCGTAATTTTGCAAAAGCGCGTTAATGGATAATATTTATGATATTTGGTGTCACTTAGATTAACGTAGATAGGAATTTAGAATAATTGGAACGTGTATTTCAAAGACGTTCTAAGAGCAGGTGATTCAATTTATTATTAAATATTAATTATCTCGTTCACCTCGCTTTTGGTCACATGTTTACTTAAAGGTGCGTTTCCTAACTTGGATTGTTGAGATGTGTTAGGTTGTTGAGACTTGTTAATAAATTGTATTTGTTTTGACTATGGCTAATTTTCCTTCTAACTCTCGTACACTGATGGATGGGAGAACCCATTCATCACAGCTTATATATGTGATATATTTATCACTAAATAGTATCAGCATAAGCTCGTCCGAATCCGGACCATTTTGATTGTTCTTTAAGGTATTCGACTACTTTCGGAACCGTGATTTTGCAAAAGCGTATAAATGGATAATATTTATGATATTTAGTGTCACTTAGATTAGAAAATGTATATAAAATTGTTTTAAGAATAGTATTACAATAAAAAATTATTTAAGTACAAAATATTTTGATAAAAAATGAACATAGAATGACCCCTTTTCAAAATATTCTCCTTTTGTGAAAAATGCTTCTATTTCAATAATATTTTGCCTGTATATAGCTTAGACCTCTGTACAGAGGCTCAGCTAGAATTTTTGAAATATATAACTTAGAAGTGGGTTTATCCATGTTTTACGACAACAGAGGGGAGAAATTTTAAGAAAAAAACGCCGATACTTATTTTAATTGTTTGTAATTCTGAAAATAACGTGAATTTTTCAAAAATCATTGTTGAGTCTATGTACAGGGGTTCGAGCTATATACAGGCAAAATATTATTATAATAGAAGCATTTTTCACAAAAGGAGAACATTTTGAAAAAAAGGTTATTCTAAGTTAATTTTTTGCCGAAATATTGTATTTAAATAATTTTTTTTGCAAAAATGTCCTTAAAACTATTTTATACATGTATTCTAATCTAAGTAACACTCAATATCATGAAAATTATCCATTTATGCACTTTTTTAAAACCACGGTTTCGAACGTAGTCGGATACCTTAAATTTATCGGGAAAATATAGAAGGGAAAAGCTCTAAAAATCAAAACCGTATAAAAGAGTAGGTATGTTTATATAAAATAAAACACTAATGTGAAATCAAGTTTCATGAGGAAAAAAACTTTCTCAGGATTAAGCTGACATGCAGATAGGAAATTCACTAACAGTAATTTTAACTACTGTATAAAAAGTATGTAATTTCTAACTATAAATATTTTTGAGTAATTGCTTATTATAGAATTTCGAAAAGGTAAGTGCAAGAGATTTATATTTTTTGGACCCGATATTACGAATAAACCCGAATTAATTTACAAAGTGTTCAGTCCCAGCGAATGCGTTAAATCGGTGTCCGACTGTATATATATATATTATATATTTATCTTTTTTTTTTAAAAAAATACTGATGTAACATTGAGAAAACAAAACCCTCCTTCATAAATTAATTCAGTTTTTAAATATAAGAGTGGAAAAGCACTTTTGATTTGTCTTCCTGAATTATTCTTACAAAACCCTTAACTAGAATCGAAGCAAACCTGTAACATTTAAAGATGCTTATCAAGCCACACATTGAAGGGGAAAAAGTTAAGACCTACACCAGTTCTGAATTCGGGTCAGCCAAACGCGCGTAGTTGTTTTATGTATTACATTTAATCGTACTTTTTAAAGTTTAGGGGTGACAAATTTCTTTTTTAGATTTTACATATCAAAAGATGCTTCGTAATCCCTTCAAGAGCTTTTAGGTTTTAAAGTAATCAAGTATGTCAAAACTTTTCCAGCAAATTATTTACCATGAAGGTGATTAAGGTGTCGCCAATGATACTCGAGTAGAATTTTAAGTTCCATTTCTCGTTTAATATGAGATTTTCAGGTAGAAAAATAAGGGGCAGTAGTCGCATTAAACTTAATCAAGTTTTTAAGTCCTAACACGTTGCATTTTTTAAAAAATTTTGTGGAAAGAATACCATTTAAGTTATAATCTTCAAAATTAAAAGATTCCATATCTAATAATCTATTGCTTTTGTTTAACCAATTTAATATATTTTAAGGTTTAATTGTACTACCTTACAAGCTTAGCTCGCTTAAAGTATAATTTAAGTTAATTTTATGTAATTTTCTCTGATAATTTTTTTTATAATTATATAGATATAAAAACAATGTCACTTAAATCATTTGAAATTAGTACTACAGAATTTAAAAATAAATTTATAAACTTATTTCGGATATCTGTTTTAAAGCATTGATATAGTTATTCAATAAAAGTAGCATTATATTTGTATTTATCAAGCGTATAAGGCCATCAAAAGGCTACAATAGTCGAGCAGTATGGACCGTGAGTTTTAAATCTAAGGGTGTTCAAATCCAGCTACGGATTCTAATTCTTTGAAAGATATTCTTATGAAATTATTAGGGATTGCTGAACGTTAAAGGAAATTAATTTCAAAGTCCCCATGATGTTCGAAAATTAAAAGAGCGATGTATTGTTTCAGGTGACATCTTCATCTCTTGATCCTGGTTTAGAACTACAAAATTCTTCGTAAATAACCTTCATGTTGCTCTTGTGAGATTTAAGTAAAAATTTATAAATTACTTAGTGCAACCCAAGGAATACTATAAATAATGTAGAGATTTATTTTCTATTCTAGAATATTAGTCTTTCAAGAAAAAAAAAATTTCATTATTAAAATTCCATAATACGAAGCATTTTATATAAGCAATTATTTCTTTATAGTTTTTAAATTTTATAAAAAAGGATATCAAAATCATATTATTATGCAACTATATTCAGGTAAAGATTAAAATATAATAAGAGAGAATTGTTTATAAATGTCAACCATGTTAACTGGCTCTTATTTTTAAATAAGAGGTAAGATTTATGTCTCTATATTAAGTTACAATTAGTGGAAAGATCAAATTATATAAGGCGCATTATCTATCTTTTGTTTATGAAATAGATGCCTAGACTTTCAAGTTATTTTTTAAACATGTAAAAAAACTTCATTTGTTCAATAGTGTGCATTAATTATTTTGTAATAGATCGAATGCATTTGTATTGGGCGATAGAATAAGAGAATGCTTTCATTTAGTTTGGATTTGCTTTCGGTTAAAATTAAATATATATGTAAAGTATTTTTTATTCATTATATTTATTCCAAAAATACAATAGCCTTCATATCTAATATTTATTGCTAGATTTAAATTTTTCAAGTTTTCTTTTATCTAAACACGGCGTAATTCAAACAAGAATTTCAAAAGTGTAAAAATCTTTTTTTCCCCTTCATCTTTCTAAAGTACAGGAATTTCTTTTTGAATATTTATCATTCGAATGTCTTACCTATATGTCCAGGGATGTGTTAAGATTCTTTGAGGCCCTGAGCTCAGAGAAATCTTAAGATTTTGTGAGGCACTGGGCCCTATGCAAAAGTAGGCCATACCAGAGATCTTTAAAAGCAGACAGTATATAGCATGCATTGTCAAATACTCGTTCAAACGGTAATTTGAAACAAATAAATGTGCGCTATGCACAATCTCAAAAACCTACGCACAAATCGGCTCGACCAATGACCACATTTCGACAAAATGAGTTGAATGATTGTTTATGCTATTAGACCTAGGCATGGGCAACGGTTATCACATTCTAATAGTCTTACCGCTTTTGAAAGTTGACATGCAGTTTGAAATTCCTTTATGACGGGGCTTTATCGCGCCTTCTATTAATCCTCTTGGGAAATCTTTGGGGCCAGAATGGCATTTCATTCCAACCTTCTCAAGAAGAAAACGCGATATGCAGATTAGGAATGATTATATATATTGTAGCTTTTGCATTCATGAGGAGGTTGGCTGGAGGCCGGAGAGTATTATAGGAGCAATATAGAAGTTGGTCAGAAGCCAGAAAGTTGTATAGAAGCTGGATCACGGTGGATAATAATATATATAAAAAATTGATATTAAAGGAAAAAGTACAAGAGGAGGATAAAGCTTGGTTGCTCATCGCCGTGTGAATTCGGTAAGAAATTGATTATTAAAGTTTAATTATAGAACGGACTCTAGCTAGTTAAGGAATCTGCTATAGATAAAGATTCGGAGGTTAATTTATCGCAA
>BMAV01009677.1:32704-56038 GCA_019973955.1 Trichonephila inaurata madagascariensis
TGAGAATCATCTTTATTAACCAAGATTTTTGATCGAAATGTTTCGAAGTAAATATTTAAGTGTGAATTGTGTTTGAAACATAGTGTACGAATCTCACGCACAAGAAGATATTTCAAATATTTTATGGGTGTTAGTTAGTGGCGTAGTCAAGGATGGGGGTTTGGGATTAACTCCTTTCCCCCAATAAACCATCACATTTTTAATTTTTACCATACAGAGATTACTTGTGGTCGTCTACGTGTTGTTTAGAATATTGAAGAGAGATCTATTGGTAAGAGGTCTATTGGTGTCAGTTTTTCTTTCAATAGTTAAATTTTTCATATAATGTATATCTATGTATAGAACTCAGTCAGTTTTTTCTGTCTCGAAAATTGGTGCAATACCTTTGTGTGATATTATTTAATTCTTCAATAAACAAAATTTTTGTTGCTTGAGAATAGAAATGAAAAAAAAATCCTGCTAATATAATGCGCAGGAATATTAAGATGGATACAAAAATTCAAACCTAATGTGCTAATATTTTAATAAAAAGAAGCAAAAATATTTCAGAAAAATTATATATTGAAAAAATAAAATGGAAATAGAAATATTTCTAGTACATGAAACGGGGACGAAGAATAATTAAAAGCATTTTTACAAAAACATTGAACCTGAAAATAAAAAAATTCAGGAGAGAATAAAACATTTAAGCAATTTTCTAAAAGCTGTTTCCATTTAGCATTGAAAAATTACCTAATTATTTCGGAAATTACGGTACTTACATATTGTACGATCGACCAATTTTACTAAATTAAATGACGTTACCAATTCAAAAAAGACGCCAAATGCTGTTACTATTATTTTATTGTGTTCGGACATGAACAGGAAAGATTTTCCCCTATTGGTTTTCCACTATCACAGTATTTGGCAACGTCTTTTGATAGGACGAGATGAGTTGACAGTGTAATTGGTAAGTACCGAAATTATCATGAAACATATTTTTCCATAGTTTTATCTATGTATTGAGAGATCCCTGAGAAAGAGATAGACGAAGTCCGTTAAGAAAATAAAACGGAAACATTACTTTGATAATCAGTCTCAAATGTACAGTAAAGCTTTTATACTACATATCTTCCAACAAATATATCCTTTAAAAATTATATCTATGAGTCTCCTGGCATAAGAGAAGGAAACCAACCATCGATTTAACTATCTTTTGTATGAAGTTATGTTATATTTATCATGCCTATCTCTTCTAAAAATATCATTAATGGGCTTCAGATTACTTGTTTTTATATTTACTTCTTCCTTTTTAAGTAGCTACTGTGTCTCCTTCAAATTGCTTCTACGACATCTATAAAAATATCATTAAGTTACATTTTACTATTTGCCCGATGTAATACAATGGCTATTGAGCCTTATTCTCGGGTGATCTTTGGCCGTCTCAATTTGTAACAATTCCGTCACCCAACTAACGCAGCCATTGAGGCTCTTCAATTACTATCATTGCACTTCAGCTTCCGGAATTTAAAAACAGCATTTTCCTAAAACGTGACAACGATTCTTGTTACATTACTGAACGAGGTTATCGAAGGCATCTGTAAGAGAATCATGTAACAGATAAATGCAATATCAATGAAGAAATTACTGATGAGAAAAATAGAGGAGAAGAAATTATTGATTCAGTTTTCATCTATGTTCAACTAACTGTGTAAAGGAATTTTTGGGAAATTTAAAAGGTTGGTGTATTAGAAAATTTAGTGCATTCAAATTGATTATTGAAATTGTATTTTGAAAAAAAAATAGTAATAGCCTTTCAGAATGCAGCAGGTTTAAATGCAGATATGGTGTTTTTAAAAAACAAAGCTTTTCATATAGGAATCGTATACCTCTTAGAAGAAGGAGTTTCAGCTTCTTTTCACTTAGGGTTCACACCTACCAGTCATTTTGAATTCTTGCACGTAATATTAATCTAGAGGAACACCTTATTTTCCTACTCAATTCACAAACTATTATATTTATTTGAACAAAATGAAGTATATTTGAAAAGGCAAAAATTAATGAAAGTGTCCTTAAAATTACTCCCCCCCCCCCCATCTTTGAAAATATTTTATGTTCCCTGTAATTATTCATTTGCAGATTTTCAGATTATTAAATATTTTTTAACAATCCCATAATTAAAAAAAAGATATAAATCAACAAAATCATTTAATTATTTGGTAATCTGCTCTTTCCAATGTTTTTAATGCATTCGAAAAAATAAAATAATCTACATTTGAAAAAGAATATATAAATTCCATAGTTTAATATTACATTCATGAATTCAAAATTAACGGGTACCTTCAAAAATAGAATCAAATACCCCTATTTTTTCTCACAGAAAAAATATATATATATATATATATATATATATATATATATGTTTGTAATGGGCTGTCGCGCGAGTTTTCCCTTTTAAAAAAACTAAGTTCTTTTTCCTTTAAGATTATTGGAAGTTTTTAATGACCACCTTCTTACAGACGAAATAGAATGTGTAGATTTTTAACATTGCATACAGCAATTTAAAAACTGAGGAGATTAATTGTTATAATATTGTACCGCGCATCCGTGTGTATAATGCTGCTTTAGTGAATTATTATTAATAAACTTTTGTATATATATATGTATCGCTTGGAGACTGGATCGGCTGAAACATACCACTTTGAGCCTTCATGTGCTTCAGCTTAGGAGTGTAGTAGCAGAAACCTGAAGCCCGTTTTTTTAGTATCAGAAAAATAATATTAATCTAAGCGGAATCTTTGGAGTTGGGCAGATTTTAAGGATTTAGTCGTATACTTAGCAAAATATTGAATTCAGATTTTATTTAAACTATTGAAAATTACGTAAATATTTTACCTTATAATTTCTTTTGTTTTTTGACTTTCAAGAATAATTTGTATCAATGACTATAAAATATGTGATAAATATGCATACGTAAAAGCGCATAAATATGAATTCTTTGTTTTAAGATGAAGGAAGAGGAATGTCGTGCTTAACTCCTCGATCCAAAAACTCTGGGAATGAAAAAATATTTCTAAAATAAATTTTTGGGAAAAAATAGTCATAATTGTAATAAAAAAAATTAAATTAAAAAATATATAAAAGCCGCCAGAAGTATTAAATTAGACGGTATGTTTAATTATTTAGATTTTATACCAAGAAGTATTAACAGATGGCGCTTTGAAGACATCTGTATTTCAAGCACTTAATATATACATATGACCACAATAAAAAAAACAATTTGCTGTAAATAAATATATCATTGAAATTTCATTAAGAAAATGCAATCTTTTATTTAAAAATATATGATTTAGTTTATATATATAAAAAAAATGTTTGCTTTACTTCGATAAAAAATTACTAATTTATCGATTGATTCATTGTTCATTAGCGTTGCATTCTGAAGCAATTCGAGAAATATTGTGATGGACCCACCAATCAACAGACGAGGATGACATCTAAATTGGCACTCCACTTTCTAATCTTCCTCACACCGTCAACGTGAAGACAGCTTTGACAGATGTATCGTGCATCAGCCCCACTACACTAGTATTTATCGGTACCAGGATTCACATTTTTTCTAATCGAAGGTATTAGTGTGTGGTAAAAGTAAGATTCTGATTCAAGTAGCTGATTCCATAGTATTAGAACACATGAGAGCCCTTTTTTCTTTTACTCATTTACAGGACATTTATTTATTTTTGAAAAAGAACTATAATATAAAGTAGTGCTTCTCAAACTTTCAATATTTGTGACCCAATTTTCAATCATAATTTTCATCGCACCGCCCTTCATACAATAACAATGTATTGAATTCAATAATAATGTACTCTGACGTGAAGCTGCAATATGATTTTAATTATAAAACGTAAAAAATATAAAGATAAGTATTAATTAAGCCTATATGAGGTCACTGGTTATTGTTAAACTTGTTCTTAATTTAGTATTGTTAAATTAATTATCAAAAACATTGTGCAAAGTGTATTATATCAGTGTAAAAATGCATTTGATCTTTTTATAATGTTAGAATGCATTTTTGTTTCCTTTCAGTAAATTAATAATATTTTTATATAATCTTTTATTTTCGACTTTTCGATATGCTCGCGCCCCCTATGCAGGGCTATCACGTCTCACAGGGGAGCACGCCCAACAGTTTGAAACTCGCTGATGTAAAGATAATCTCTAAATGAAATATATTTCATATGAAAGAACTTTACTCAAGAATTTTTTTTGCTTTACAACATTTTCAAAAATAGTACAGCCGTATTAGAATAAACATAGCCCAAAAAACGAAGTACACTAGAAAAATTAGATGTAAATCTTCCCTAAAAGATCTTAACACAAACTTTATAAAAGACAAACACAACTCCCTCTCTCTTAATTATTCTATATAAATCAAAGAAAACGCCTAATACCACAGTTTAATTCATCATTCAACGAATACCCATTAAACTTGTGGTCTTCATGTCGCAAAAGTTCACAAAACTCATTATACAACTCCCTATTTTTTTGTTACATGTTCAAAGGCAGGCCTAACAACGCCACGCAAAACGCATATCACACGGCATCGCACAAGTGTATACAAAGAGTCGGGCTACCGCAAGTTACACTCAACTTTCCCTGCAACCTGTAATTTTTGCCTATAAATACATGCCTGACTTATGTGTATAAATAGGTAGGGAATGGTTTGTCTTAGCTTCTCTCGACAAAAAAAAACCTAATCCACAAATGTCGTGCTGGTAGTGGCCATCGCGTGAAAACGAAACCTACGCTAATATGCACACAGTGTCGCGGTTCTATTTGCCTAAGGAAGTGATCCGTTTTCCATATTAAATATGTGTTCGGTTAGTCAGACACGATGGAATGGAAAATTACCACAGATTGGTGAAGAATCCGAGCGATTTTACGAACAATTGCGAGATAGACTTTATAGTAATTGTGTATTGCCGTGCCAGTGTTGTGATTTGACCTTGGGAATATTTTTCGAATGAAAATGTTAAACAGAGCTAATAATTTCATCTTTTGATTAAAATTTGCGTTAGTCATATTTTAGAAAGATTTTTCTTTAAAAAAAATATATTGGATTAAAAAGCAGTATACGTAACCTGGAGTTGATATAAATGTATATTTTTCACAGAAATTTTTATTTCGTAATGAATTGAGATGTACAACTCCTCTTCCAAAAAAAAATAAATAAAATAAAGCATTGCCAATCAGTGGCGCACACAAGGGGGAGGCAGTCCTGGGGGTCCGGACCCCTCCCCCAAAGACCTTGATATTTTTTCCGATTGATTATAATTCTAAGTATATAGTACGTAAAATTTAATTAAGTATTTGTTATTAACGATTAATTTTATTAATTAATGTTAATTATTTATTCAATAATTAGTTTTTTACTGTGTTTTGTTCCCGAAAATCGACAAAATCAAAAGGAGCATGATACAAGAATGGTGAATTTTCGACCCCAGATCCCCTCTTCCCCTTGAAAAATTCCTGTGTGCGCTACTGTTGCCAATCATTATTGGAAAATAAATGTTGAATTCCCATTTATATTTTATAAATAAACAATAAATTTTTTTTAAAAATTAGATGTATATTTGTAAGATTTTTGAGTAACGCCACCCAACTTTTTAAACATATAGAATCCTTTTATTACTGTTTACATTTTTAAAAAACAATTTATAATAATAATTTCATGTGTGTGTGCAAAGTTAGATTGCCAAATATATATTTTTAAATTAATTTATCCTTTAATTGTAATTTTTTACTCGAAGATTAATATGATGGTCGTAAGATTAATGTTGTCTCTTCATATCTCTGCATTTTATAACTCAGCAAATTTCTTAATAGTATTTATGTTGTAATTCCTGTATGGTTTGCGTTTTTTCTTTTTTTGTAAAGATTTAAACTTATTTTTGTGTCTAGTTAATTTTTATTTACCGATTCAGGATATAAAATTAAAAAGGAACAAAGCAAGATAAAACTGTTCGTGTCATTTCAAATAAAACTTTCTTTTTTTAAAAAAAAAAATGTGAAGCAAATTTTATAATGTTATTTTTAAAAATTCGATTTTAATGGATTTTTTTTTATTTTAAGTATTTTTATTGAAAAATTTGATTTTTTTAAAATTATAACATATTTTATTGCAATGCAGAATTTTTTAAGAAATAAATTAGTTACCTTAAAATAAAAATATTGGAAAATATTTCATGACATATTTATTCAATGAGCTAAATTTCCTTACCTTCAATTTTTTGAAATTATAAAAGATTGTAGAGACAGAAAATTACATAAAACGTTTTGAGCAAAAATATTTAAATCTCAATTTATTTTCGAATAAGATATTATCCTGTAATTTTTTTAGTTATTTTGAATAATAAATTCCTTCAAAATTTTCATTTTTAACTTTGTTTAATTTTTTTACATTATGTTTTTCTAAAAACTAACGGATTTCTAACAGTTTTTTTTTTTTAATCTTATAACCATATAATTTATTCTAAACCTCTTATATATTAATTCTTCATTTCATTCTTCTCTAGAATTTCAGAGAACAGTACAGAGAAGTACAGAAGTACAGAATTGTACAGAGAAGATTGTCCCTTTCATTACTATATTTTAAATTTTCCAAAATAAAAAAAAATGTTTTCAAGTAAAAAAATTCTATAAGAAGTTTTGAAAATAGCAGTTTTGTCCTCCAAGGAATCACATGTTCATCTATAAATATGGATACAGATATTGGCTACTTAAAAAATACGATATCTTGAACGAAGTAACCAAACTAGATGACTACAGCTCCTCAAAAAGATGCTGTATAAAGAAAGAACAGAATGCCATTATGATGCAGAAAAATTGCTTTTCCCTTCAGTGATTTCGAGTGAACAACTTCTACAATCTTTGAAAAAGAATGTCAGCGTCATTTGAGTCCAATACCGAGTACCGAATTCTACTGAGGAAGAAATGTATTCAAATTTCCATAAGCAATGCAGGTCATCCCTTCGAAAAATCAGTCGCCATGTCCGAAGTAATCAAGAAATGGTGATGTTGATCTGTAATTGATGAAAATAGGAGAGAACTGACTGACGGCGTCGATTGCAACAGCCTCTTCGCATCACTATACGTAATGATAAGCATTCTGTCCGCGTAGAAGAGATGGATCGCTAGGCGACGTCGAGAACCATATCACAACAAACATGTTGCACAACAACCGATGTCTGTAAATACCATTCGATATTGTTTGTAGTTCAGTAGAATGTCCGTATAATATCCATGGCTAAAACTAAATTTGTCTCAAAACCATATGCATCTGCGTCATATTGCATTGAACGGCGGAAATGGACATACAAATGGCACGACGTTGTGTTGTAGACAAATCACCATTCTGCCTGTAATACCACGATAATTAGAATTTGGAGACATCGCATACAGGGATTTCTTATGCATACTATTGGCTTATGCATCACCATACAAGAGTCCTGCACCTAGTATAATGGTTTGGAATGGTATTGGATCAAACCCAAGCCCCCACACTACCTTAGTACTCATTACTCGTACAATAACGAGCCAGTGATATATATCTGAAGATTTGGAGCCTGTCACCTTCAGATTTCGCCTACGAATACATTCCTGCAGGAAAATGCATTACCACACTTCACACGCAATGTTGGGAACTCCTTATTCACTCATAACATTGAATTGCTGCATTGGCCTGCCTGTTTTCCTTGTGTATCCCTTGTTGAACATGTCTGTTCAATGATTGGAGAACAACTTGTGTCGCAAGCACCACTCAGTGCTACACTATATCCGCTTTGTAAGGGTATGGGGCAGTATGTGCTGTCATAGCCAAACAAGGCATACATTCAAAGCCTCTTTCATTAGATGCCGAGGCATTTAGCAACGCTTTTTGCCTAAAATAATATATATACACATACAAAGAGAGACACATAACACACACACATATATATAGATATGTATATATGCCATATCATAAAAAACAATGCACAAAGAAGGCTTTATTAAAATGAGAGGCAAATCGGTAGATGTGTTGTATATGTACTGTAAACGAAACGCAAACACCATCATAGGAATTGAATCTCTTTTTCAGGAAAATGAAAAATATAAGAACAAAAAAATCAATTAAAACATCTCTAGCCCTTATGCAAGATTTTATCCGGGTGGGCATTTTTTCGTTCTGTGCTTTGCTTGCGATACACGTTCCAACTGGAGAGTTAAATCAGCGTGATCCAGGAACAGTCAGAGATGTCTATTCAGCAAAATCCAATCGGGATCCATTGTAGGGATGGGTATCAAGTCGATCGCGATCGAACGTTGGACAGCCAAGACTTTTTTGGGGGACAACCTTTTCTAAGATTTGGCACGCTTACTAAAAGAAACGTATTTATGGAACACCGACGTCAGTTAGACTGGAGAATCGGCTTTTTGCAATCGATACGACAATGTTTTTTTAAGCTAATGATTCGATACATTTGTAGATGACACATGTACCTTCATTGGAAGCGCACGATGACGCTTAACAAGTTTACTGCCGCTGTAAAGAATAAAAAGCGCTTACGTTGCAATGACAGCCGTATAAATAAATTTTTCTCCACTCGCCTATTGAAGGGAAGAATAAATGTTGATAATCAGCTCTTCCCGTGATAGCACGGGATTGGCTTTTGAAACATCCTCGTAAACCCCACGCTTCCACAAGATTGGGCTCTCGTGTTTATGTTACGTCTTGTGATGGCGCCGGACTCAAAGCTAAAAAATTTACACACGTCGGTTTCAGATTCATCAAATCGCATGTGTTCTAGCAGTCGCTCCTAGTTACTCAAGCGTTCAACTTGACAATCTTGTGTTACTTGTGTTTTTGTAGTAAAAATAGTAATCTTTCATAGTTTAAAAGAGGGGTACAATGTCGAAAGCGTTAAGAAAAGAAAACACACACTTTTAATACAGAATGGGCATACCTACACCACTCCATAAACCTCAACATCTTAAAACTTGTAGAAGTAGCCTGGATATCTAAAAAGTCCCACCCACCCCTGATCGGATGGGTAGATAATTGGCGATCTAAGTTACTCAGGGAAAAATTGGAGAAGTACGAAGACAAACAATATGTAATTGGCTATCTCGCGAAGTTTCTTGAAAATAACCAAGGGTTTTCTTTGATTTTATTGCTAGTTTTACTTGCCTCCTCTGTGCAAAAGAAATATAATATTTAGATGAGATTAAATATATACCACGAATTGAAGAAAATAATTAAGTAATCGTGAGTGATGGAAAAGCTGTGATAGCCAATAATTCGGAACTTATTTTTACCAAGTGAAACAGTGAAATAGATGTGCAGATATTATTTGAGTTAAGGGTAGTGAAATTTAGTATTATTAATTTTTAGAATGAAATATTACTGCACGACGTACTGCTGTATTAATCAGATATATCAAAGAATAAAGATCAAACTTATTTTGACCCAAGTTTAACTGAATTGAAAATATTCATTAAAAAGAGGAATTAGTCGAATTTAATCAATATTTAAATAAATATATATTTAAATTTTCATACAAATAAGTTCTTTGCTTTAGAATATTAAATATTACTTTTAAATGAAATGCAAGTTTTTACAAAACAGATGAATTAAATTTTCAGTTAAAATAATAATACGTTTTAAAATGAAAATGTCGCATCTATCAAGTATTCGATAATAAATAACAGATAAAAATTTTTTTATAATTCAGAGTTTACCCATGTAAAGAAATAAACTCGATGATTATTTTAAATAACACCATTGATATACTGTCGTTTTTAGTTTTATAACTTCAGGATGAAGTGCAAACAATATACAATTTTATAGAATCAATACCATTAAATAACAAAATGGCGATTGTAAAACTAAAATACTACTTGCGAAAATTTAATGACTTTCTTTTGTCCTCTTTGTTCTTTATTCATTTTTTTCAAACCTTTGCAAATGGATATTTATCACGTATTTATATAAATGGCATCACTACAACGGAAACCATTTTGTAGAACTTCGCAATATGTTGTTTTTCAACGGTGTTCCTCAACATACCTCAAATTATTTTACTTTGAATCAACCCTGGCTTTATTCCTTTTCATACAGAGTAAGCTCTAAAGGATTTAATTAAGCAAGGAACACATTCAAAAACAATAACAGCTTATTAATGCGATTAATACTTAATGCACGAAGTCAAATCGGTAATTCTTCGTTCATTACAAGAACCATCGATTATCGCTGTTAATATATACAAAGTATTACAAAGTTAATGTATACAAAGTATTAACATAGGTAAACAGTTTGTAAATATTTAAAATAAAATACACATATGTAAATTATCAATCGACCATCAGTAAAGTGAGCGAGGGAAAATATTAATGTCGTATTCAGCTACTCGAAGGCATTTGGCGATGGACCTCTAAATTTTGAAACATGGCCAAATTACGAAGACGACGCCTGAGCTGATACCCCCTCTCCTCTAACCCCAATACCACATCAGCGGGAAGATGTTTGAGACTAGACATATTTATCAAGCATCGATCCTCTCTGCATGGCGGATTTTCAACGATACCAGGCTCGAACTCGTGACATGACAGCCACGAATCCCTTACCTTGACCACTAAGTTAATGCGCAATACTATAAGGCAATACTATAAGGCAGTGATTCCCAAAGTGGTCTATATAGACCCCCAGGGATGTATGACAACCTGTAAGGGGTCCACGTCCCAAAATAACTTGAGGGTCCATGAGGTGTAAATGGGTGTCTACGATAGTGACTTTCATTAAACCAGATCATGACTTTAATTTTAAAAGAAAATTTAAGCAAGTGGAAACCAAATTTATCTATTTAACAGATTTATTTACTAAATTTAATGAAGTTAATTTGCAGTTACAAGGATCATCATTTCGGCGTTTCTTGCCAGAATTAAGCTAAGGAAACATAATATTGAACGTCCCGAATTTTCCTAGTTTCTCAATTTATTGCATACAATCTGCCAGAAAAAGGACGTTATAATCTACGTTCAACATTTAAATGCCCTTTACTCCGATTTTGAAACTAGGTTTGAGAATGCTTTGACTATGGCAATACCCCAGAAGCCAATGAATTAATATAGTCACTTTGAAAGAAAAAAATAAATGTCATATTACAAGAGGAACTGATTGGAATAGGCACTAAGAAGATCTTAAAGTAAAATTTAGAAACGGATATCACACAAACACACAGCAATTTTGAAAGCACCAGAATGGATGAAGCATTAGGCTCATTCCTCCCATTAAAAGCATTTGTTTGTTGCTCAGTTACTTTATGTAACAGTTGTTTTATGTATTGATTAAATTTTAATTTAGTTAATTAACATGTGTGTCTAAAGGTTTAAACATTATACTTCACTACATTTAGAAATTTAAATGTTTTAAAGTAAGTATAGCTCTATACCAGCTGTCAAAAAAAAAAAAAAAAAGAAGACATTTAAGTTGGTAAATTTTCAAAATTCATTATTAGGTAATTAGGGGTCAACCCAATTCCGAAAAACATGGCAAGGGGTCTATGAGACAAAAAAGTTTAGGAGAGAACCTCTGCTATAAAGAGTTAATAATATAAACAGAGAGAGGAAATATCTACACACATACCATATGATAAAATTTTGAAGTGGATTCAAATTTCAATAAAACGTAAAACAATATATTTCATATGCCAAATGATCGAATTTGTTTTTCTGCACTGATTACACATATCCATCTGCTACGAATATATTTTCGATGTTAGCGTACTGCGTACTGTATTGGCCACACTTTAGAGAGAGAAAATAATTTTCGCCAAATCACTGTCTTAGGCAAACATTTTAAGTGAAAAAATAGAGAGTTCGACCTAAAAATATATCAAGAAGAAAGCTAAATTACAAAGAAACAGTTCTCGGGATAAACAAGACAACCTGAAACTGTTAATCATTTTTTGTTCTCTTTCCTTTCTTCTCAATATCTTTTCTATAGATCAACACTAAAATTATAATTCTCGTTAAGGTTGTTTAAATTATAGAGCTAAGTGATTATAACTATTCATAGAATTTTCGTTTTATTATGCATTGATTTTTTTTATTTTTCTATTTTTAAGAATTGTTCAAATAAAATACTTTAAGGCAAATTAATTTGCGCTTCACACAAAATATATTTTAACACATTCTAATGCTGCTGTTCGCAGTTCAAATAGAGCACTTACGGACAAATCTATTTACATAGTTAGTTGTCAACCATTTTTCACATTAGCGCCTCCAAACCTGTACCGTTCAAACAAAACCCATGTCCACGACATTTCACAATGCAGACAAATCGCATTTTCGGTGGGAAAAACCGCAATATTACACCCCCAACTTGGCTGCATGTACACTATATAGCGAATTACGCACACAAAAGTGCCTCTCATGAGACCAACTAAGTCGCAATCAAATAAAGTTCACGCAGCGCTGAGCGTGTGGGTTTTGGGCAAGTACTCTATCACGCAATGTCGCCATTGTAGAAGGCACGCCGCGGATTTTTTTCTTTTTTTTTTTTCCTTCTCTCTCTCTCTTTCCTTCTTTCACTACCGTTTCTGGAATTAGAATTATTATTTAGTTTTTTTCATCTTCTCTTTGTCTCTGCTTCTTATTTTTATCGTCACGTGATATCGGAAGTTTGAAAAGAGAACTTTCTAGAAAATAATATTTTGTAAATTTAGAACATTTAAGTAATAGTTAAGATGAGCTCTTTGTTAAAATTTGTGATCTTTTTTGTTTTGTTTTGTTTTGTTTAACAAAGCCGGCCGTCTAGAACTTATTTTCATGCTGATTCTTTTCACTATGTGAAAAGTGGCTGTAGTCTATGTTTGTATATATGACCTCGCTTCACTCCAACACCTTTCAACCGATCACTATGAAAATTGGCATGCATATGTATTTTTTTTTATGTGGAGAAGGGTTTTGTGCTATTCTCTTTGTTGCAGCCCCTACCAGATGGCGCTACAGCATATCAGCTTCTGCACCGTTCAATCAGTCGCCAAGTTTTCAACATGGTCACCAAAAATGATGAAAACTTGGCTCTATCGCCAACATCTCGCTATGTTTCCATTGAATCGACATTATAATGAAAGGAATGACTGCTTGCGAATATTACTTTTTACCATAAAATAAATACTACAGAAAGTATAATGTTAACGTGTTACACATCCTGTGATATAAATTATTTAAACTATTTTAAGCGTCCATTACACAAAATTTGTAACTATGTGTTACTTTTGTTGAGCAGAGATCAGTTTAAGAAAGTGTTTTCAAAAATCGACCCACAACATAGTTACGGGGTGTTATAAATAACAAAAAAAAAAAATCATTTTTATCCGCTATTAGATCTACAGGCTAAAAATTGAACAAATATTGGGATTTTTTTTTCAGCTAAGTTATACAAAAAGCATTTTTCTTTTCTTTTTTTATGCTTAAATTGCAATTCACGTAAAATTAACTCATTAAAAAAACTTCTTTACCCTTCAATCTGAATTGTTTAATTTTTCAATTCACCCGTGCGAAGAACGGTTATAGCAGCTCGTTAAAATATATTTATTTGAACTATATTCGGGTGTGTAGGTGTTATCTTAACATATTGTATAAATAGCAAGTCAAATAACAAGTAGGCATTATTCCAACGAAACCTAAATTAATTGCTTTCAGAAAAATCATAAATGATTCGTAATGTTATTGTTAATGATTCAAGACTTAAATTTTTTATTGCAAATTAGTATTGGTTTTTAACACATTGCAAAGTCAGTTAAAAGCATAACTGCGTAAAATACTTTATTCTTTCATACCCAGAGCCAACAGAGCCAAAAGAAATTACAATACATATTTGAACTAAGCATATTTAGGCAAGGGGATATATGTATAATGTTATTGAACAAACCAGATTAGATTTGAAGGAAATTTCAACAGAGAGAATTACATATATATAATTTCCGAAATGTTGTTTAAAAAGATGATTCTTTAATATCATCTAGTTTAGATAATTAAAACTTAATATGAATTAATCTCTCATTACGAATTTCTTAAAACACACACAAGCTTGATTTTTTTCTCAAATGACCTGCATTTTGGAACACAAACCTTTGCAGGAACGGCAAGTATTCCAAATGTGAGATTCCACCGTTTCAGTGGTGGCTCTCACAACTAAAATTTTGACACTTGAATCAATTTCTCTCGTCGAATGCTAAATATTGCAGTGATGTAATTTTGCCGAAAGTGCCGGAGCCAAGTTGATACTCAAGGGATCTTTTACGTGCCACATAGCCGTATGACAATGCGCACCTAAGATTTTCGCATCCAGAAAACATATCAACTCCAACTGGGATCGAACCCGCAACCATGGGCTTACGAGGCGGGCGCGCTACCTCTAAGCCACCGAGCCGACTCAAATGTGAAATCAAAATATCCATTTTCTGATTGTGTACTGTTAATGATATTAACGTTAATACTTAGCCACCCATCCGGTATAGTGGTTAGTGATGCTGACTTCTGGGTCGTAGAGCTTGGGTTTGAATCCCGGAGAAAGCATGAATGTTTGTAAATGAAGAATGCCTTCGTGGCATGGGGATACTCTAAATAACCGTCGAGCCGCAAGTCCTCTCGCGAGGTTGGTGGAAGGAGAAGAGAGATGGGAGGCCCCTTGCCACCTCCAGGGTGTTCTCTCTCAAAATTGGGGTGGAACCGAGCTAAATCGTCCAATCACCTGCATGGAGCTCCAAGCTACGACTAACGACAGGCGTACATCTAGCCCTTTGCCGTGATGAAGTTCGTGAGCCTCCATCTGACACCGTCAGACATGTGGTATTAGTAATAACATTAAAGTTAATACTTTTCAAATATGAACTACAATTTCAAAATTATTATTTCGAATAGAAAAGGAATATATTATTATTGTTGTTGTCATTATTATTTTACGAAAAATACACTCTACGCTCCCCCTCCCCCAAATCTAATTGTGTTATATGTTTCTGATATAAAATTAGTCAGTGTTTTGTTAGAAAAATAAGAAAACATTACGAAGAAAACACAAAATTACATAATGCTTACGCAAATTACACGTTACATACAATCTCAAAAATAAATAATACACTGAATTAAATTGTGTATGATACTTAAAAACATCCAAAGTAGAATGTGTATTGACAGAAACAACCTTTTGCTTAGAAAGGTCACTCTGAAGTCTCGCTAAGATTATTGTTATTCTCTTCTGAATTATAAGCAAAAATGTGCATGAGAAAACTTAATTCCTTTGTCTGGAGGTGGTAAAATTGGTTAATGTTATGGTTGTGAGTACCGCCCCACAAATTTTCTACCATATCTCATTAAACTACAACCCTTTCTTAGAATGCTCATATTTGCATAAACCATTTTCTAAAGTGATTTAAACTTATTACTACATTGAGTGTCATATGCATCTAAACACATTAAACTACAAGGGACCAACCAAATATTAACAAATCTAATTTGAAGATCTTTGTATTTTTTGGAGAAAAGTAGAATTTCAGGATGTATTCGAATTTTCTTTATTTAATGTCGTGTACTTCAGTAAAATTGTTAATTTTCTACATGCTTTCTTGTGCTCCTCTCTCTTTTTTTTTTTTTTTGAAAGCATCGATTTTTTAAAGAAATGTAACACATCATTTATTTTGAACAATTTTATTTGAAACAAATATAACTTTATGTATTTTATCTGTAATACTTTAACTTTATACTTTAATTTAATCTTGAATTATTTGACTCAGACAGGAACTATTGAAAATATATAGTACTTAATACTTCATTCGGTAGCCTTTTAACCCCTTAACGGTCACATTATTTTCAAAAAAAAAAAGAAAAAGAAGAAAGAGCTTATTTTTCATTTAAGAAAATTGCGTAAAAAGAAGTGTAGTTTAACATGAATAAATTGAAAATAAACTATCTCCAGTACTATTATAAATATAGTCTGGTAGGTAAAAAAAGAAATACAAGTATTCCAGGCATAAGAAATATATTACTTTATGAATCTTTTTTTTGGTGAGTTACTTTTGAAAACTCCACTCGGAAATATCACAAACACGGAAATAAAGGGCCATATCGCAGCTCGTCATTTTGACGGCAGCGAGAAAAAAGGATTTAACGAAATAAAGGAAAAGATTGTGTTCCTGGACAAATTAAAAATTATGTGTGTGTGATTATTTTGGATATACTAAATGCTTTATTTGAAAACACATTTTATTTTAAATGAATTAACATTTTGCTTACTTGAAAAATATTCTTTGATATTGAATTATTCGTACTTAAATATTAGAATAATTTACATAGCTTAATAACCTAGTTGTAAATTAATACGTGACACGCAATAGCCGTGAACTCGAAGTCGATGTAACTTTTGAAGTGACCGGTGGCCTCTAAAGGCCGCCTTGTAGAAGGATTGACAATTCCTTATCATGTGACAGTAGCTCGAAATTATGAGGTTGATTGCCGCAATATAAATATGCCTATCTTAATTTAATAAAGAATAAACTCTATGTACCGCATCTTTTTGAATATTTTCAGGGTTAAGGCTCATAATAATAATTTTTTAAGGTATCCGCGACTACGTTCAGAACCGTGATTTTGAAAAGCTTATAAATGGATAACTTATGATATTTAGTGTCACTTAGATTAGAAAACGTATATAAAATTGTTTTAAGAATATTATTACAATAAAAAATTATTTAAGTACAATATTTTGACAAAAAATGAACATAGAATGACCCATTTTCAAAACATTCTCCTTTTATGAAAAATGCTTCTATTATATAATAATATTTTGCCTATATATATCTCAGACCACAGTACAGAGGCTGAACTAGAATTTTTGGAACATGTAACTTTGAAATGGATTTATCCATATTTTGTGTGTGTGCTACAACATAGGGGAGAAATTTTAAGAAAAAAACGCCGATAATTATTTCAATTGGTGGTAACTCTGAAAATAATGTGCATTTTTCAAAAATTCTAGTTCAGACTCTTTGGAGAAGTCTTTACTTTATATAGTAAGCACACAAAATATTATTATTATAGAAGCATTTTTTATAAAAGGAGAACGTTTTGAAAAAAGGTTATTCTAAGTTAATTTTTTGCCAAAATATTGGATTTAAATAATTTTTTTCGTCATAATGTCCTTAAAACTATTTTATACATGTATTCTAATCTAAGTGACACTAAATATCATGAAAATTATCTATTTATGCACTTTTTTAAAATCACGGTTCCGAACGTAGTTGGATACTATAATGATATTGCAGATCATTTTGCTAAAGTCGCTACTACTAATGGTGAAGAGGTGAGATTCCCCCCCTCTTATGTCCTCAAATTCCTCCAAAATAAATTGAGGACCGGGAGAGTTGGTGATCAAACTCTAATACTAGCATACGAGTCAAATCCTTTCCCAAACCCAGTTTAGATATCAAACCCCATTCCAGTTACGTCACGCAATTCTGAACAAACCATGATCCATTTGTTTCTTATTTGCATCGCTTCAAATTAAAAGCTACTCCCAATTTTTTTTGTTGTTCTGTTGGGAACGCCGACCATTATGTGTTCGCATGTCCTCTGACTAAGGACTTCCATTTGGTCTCTCCATCTCAAAATGCTAAAAAAATCTGGTTCCAATCGATTATTAGAGAGAAATCCTTCCATTCACTCTAAACTAAAATTATGCATTAAAAATGGCTCTACAATCCGCTATAAAATTCCTTTGGTGGGATTGGATCGGTACTTTTATGTGGTCACCAGCGGGTTCCCTCTACCCTTTCTTTCTTTTTTTTTCTTCTTTCTTTCTTTTTCCCAGATTTTTTTTTTTTTTGTACGGGGTATTTGTATTTTATATTTTTATTACTATTGATGTATTTGCAAGAATGATGGAATAAAGTATATTCTTTTTTCCTTCTCTTACTCTGTATGTATGTAGCTTTGTATGTATGTACCTTGTGCAATAACATATGTATTCCGTTTCATTTATCTTTCATTTGTAGTACATAAATTTAAGGTATCCGACTAGGTTCGTAGATAAATTTTTCAAAAATTGATTCTCTGAATAATTTTATTGTTTTAAAGAACATAAATAGGCTTAAAAAATCTTAACTATTAAATAACTAACATATATATCATCCTTTTTTTTTTGAAAAAAAAATTATTTTAGGAAAATTTAGCAATATTTTTTAAGTTAAGAAAAACGTGATAAATAAAAATAAATTGCACATTATGCAATTTTAACGTCATTGATATACTTCTTGATCCCTCTGAAGTGTCGCAATTCTCAGGATAAAAAAATATTTTAAGAAATAAATATTTTATTAGCATTTAAATTTGATGGTCGTAATTTTTCGTCAGAATTACTGCATGTTCTAAGCTAAAAATGGCAGTAAAATGTGATTAAATGTAGCTGTCTTAAAACCTGCGGTTTGTTACACTCTGAAGGGCCCATAGCATATACGTTATAAATTTCATTGCATTTGAATGGATTACTTAAAAGATATCCCGTTTTTCGTGCACGAATTATCATAAAAAGTTCATTCTTAAAAAAATAAAATTAAAAAAAATAAAATTTAAAAAAATATTTTTATTAGTTAAAGTAAATGCTATAAAAAGAACTTAAAAGCTCTAGTTTTATGTATTACTCCTTTTTCCTCAATAATTAATTTCTTCTTTCCCTAATGACCCAAACAACACCAAACATCTAACACCTAAAAAGCATTTTTTCAACCTTGTCGGATACCTTAATGTGTGCTACTGTATAAAATGTATACTATGATTTCGTACAATAAAGATTGAATGCGGGAAGGGAATGTTTCCCGGGGGATCGTTTTGTAGCTCTAAACCTCTTTCGGGTGAGCTCGGTTTCCTTGGGCATTCCACCAATAGCCTTCCTGTTTCACCTTGTAATTCCTGAACTTTCTAATTTATGTTAAGAAACTAATTCTTTTTTAAATAGGCTCTGTTGAAAATGGTCGTTAATTTCCCCTGTAAACAAAAATCCCATAACAAAAGCTGATTGAGAGGGTAGTTGTTTTCATGAGGGCCGATTTGTAGCTCTAAATCCTTTTGGTTGAGCTCGATCGCCTTTGGTATCCCGACAGTAGTTCTCATGTTCTTTTAAAACCTGTTAATAAACTATCTAAATAATAGTCTAAATAATAGAATATTTGCTTCCTTAATAAAAATCCCAATAAAAGCAAATTATGAATAAAAATATATATCTAATTAATATCAATTTCTTAAAATTCATCACCGTATAAAATAGAATATAACGAAAAGAATCTTAGTAAACATCAGACTAGTCGGTAAACAACATTGCACCCAATTTCCCGAAAAGCGATATACATAAGGGATTAAAAACATTCATATATGTATTGAAAGATCTTAAACAAAACTATAAAGGAAAATATTACATATTTATTTCTTCAAAATACATTATATACATATATAGTAATATAAAATAACAGTGAAGAAGTACTAGAACCTACAGTGCTAAGGCAGGAAGAAATTGGAATTCACCAGACACAACAAATGTAGATACAAAAAAGTCTTTGGACTAAACTGGAGACCTATTATGATTTCTAAAGCTGTCGCTGAATTAGGCCAACCAAATAGGGTTAGCAATGCTTTACGGATCCTACCTTCCCCGTTCAGCAGAAACTTTCGACATAATAGGGGGAAAAAAACCTAGTTGAAAAGTTAAGCCTAATACAACACGTGGAAGAAAAACCTGATAATATATTAAAATGAAGCTAAGAAAATATAACAATAATGAATGTCACAAGGAGAGGAATAAAAAATAAATAAATAAATAAAATAAAAAATTAAAAAAATAAAAAACTTACGTGTAAAATAATTACTGGAAATATATATATATATATATATATATATTTATCATTACTCTAGGTTCGAATTTTTCTTCCATGTATTTTAATCTCCCTATTTGAAGGAATTTAAGGAAGGATTATTATTTTACTTCAGAGTGCTTCTCAAACTTTCAAAACTTGAGACCCAATTTTGCATTCATAATTTTCATTGCGTGTCCCCCATACAATAACAATGTATTGAAATCAATAATAATATACTTTGATACTAAAGCAACAATTCGATTTTATTTATAAACCGTACCAAGATAAGTATTACATTTTGTATATAATTTTATATATGACAAGTAATTTCCTGGTAATTATTAAACTTGGTCTTAATTTAGTATTGATAAATTATCAAATTTATTGCAAATATATAACTGGTATCTATTTTAAGAAAATGCTTTTCCAATTTGTTGGAAAACTGGATCCCTGCATATTTTTATCGTCTCTGAAAGAATCTAGCTTCTTGTCCGTCTTCATAATTTATCAAATTATTGATGATGTCACTGTCATTGAAAGTTTCGTCTTCAATCAAGCGCGGGCTGCTGGAGCGTTGAGAGAAAGCAACTGAATGCGTATTGTCGGGAGACTGTTTATAACAAAAGAACAGAGCGTCTTGATGTGTCTACATTTCAGTAGCGTAACGTACAACCCCGCATCACCGTATTTGTCGACCACAATTAAAGACTTACTTCTGGAAAAGCTCATTACATTATACCTGAAAAAAAGCAAAAATTTGAAAAATTATCTTTAAACTAAAAGCAGCTTTAAGACCATTGAAAAAAATCATCCTTAACACAAATCCTAGTTAATTCACACTGAAACACCTAAGTAATCGGTATTCTGAAAAGTCTCATAAATACCTAACGTGATATAAATGCAAATCACCCAATTCGTTGAATACTTACTCACACATGATGTGAATATTTGACTTTATTTTTCGTGACTCTAAGAATACTTACACATTATGATGTGACGATAAAATTTACTGTTATTTGCGGAATGCAACCACGAATATTAAATACTCTTTTGATCTTCTTTGTGAGCTTCGTGTTGACACAGTACTATTATTATACAAATTTCACAAGTTTTTTCCAGACAGCGAGGTTTATTTATAATTTGCGTGAGCGTAGAAAATGCATGGAAAAGTCTACAAACTTAAATATTGTAACAAATTACGTCATCCATTATAAGAAAATCTTTGATTTACGTGTTACTGATAAACAAAACATACAGCAATTCATTTCTAACAATTTGAAAGAAACATGTAAATTAGACTTAATGTATTTAAAAAAAAAAAACAAAGAAAGTGAGTGCATCGCGTGTTTAAAATGTAGAATTTGACACAAGAACCCATCGAATTTTTTTTAGTTCTGTTTCACAATTTGAGATTAAAATGTATATGGGTTGCTTGATTTCTTCATCGATTTTAAAGAAAAAATATATGAATTAATGAAATATGAAATTCGAAGAAAAAATTCTATGATTTGGAGGTATATGGAATGTTTAAGATTTTTCTACACAATTTATTCACAAATGAATTAATGGTCATTGCAATAGAGTAGTCGTCAAACTCGCTGGAGGCGTTGTTTCAATAAAGTCGTAAGTTAAAAGAGTCCTGTGTGTGATTCTACCTAAGATCCATCGTATAACAGATCTGATGCATTTTAAATGCTGATCTGCTTTGAGGTTGGGTGTTAGTTCAGGTGTCATTCTTGCCATTTGATTTTAGCTCAAAATTACGAGATTCATCACCACTAGCAATCGTGTAGTTTTTGAGTGTGAGTTAATAAACTTTTAATTTCTCAATCAAAGTATTTTTAACGCTATACTATTTTTTCTTTTAGAACTACCTCTCTATCATCGTTTGTAGAATTACTACATTTTAAAAATAAAAGAAAAATATATACACTTTAATTATTACACAATACTGATAAATGAGAATAAAAAATTGTGGTTATATTATTGAAAATAAATTTATAAATAAATTTTTGGTTTTAGTAAATTGTAGATTTTTTAAAAGAAAATAAAAATGCAAAGAAAGAGATATACTGCAATTTTTTTTTTCAAATGGGCTACATTTTGGTGGACACGGCAAGCTCCCCAAGAGTGAGAGCTATTTTCAGTGGTCATCCCATCTAGTGGAGGCTCTTGTTACTAAATTTTGACACCTGAATTCCTTTTAATTCAAATTCTCGTCGAATGTTAAATATTACCATAATAGAATTTTGTGGAGAGTACCAGAGCCAAACTGATAGTCAATGAATCTTTTACATGCCACGTAATCATATGACATGCGTGCCAACGATTTTCACGTCCGGAAAATCCATCGACTCCACCCGGGATCAAACCCGCAACTATAAGAAAATATATTTTTGCGTAGATCGGGTCTTAAGGATTTTGTACTATGTCTCAAAGAGCATAACAGTTTCTTAAAAGCAATTGTCTGTAAAGCGCAGGATGTAACAGCAAAATTCACAAAATAAATCCCAGAAGGTCTTCACGTCTTCTACAGCCCTCAGACACAACTATCAGTGTATAAAAATACAAGTGAGTACAGTTTATTTGCAAGCACCTAATCACTAGTGGACTATTCAATAGTCAAAGCAATACTGACTCAGTTTCAGTGAGAGACTCCTACTTACAATCTGAACGCCTGTCTTCTAGCTCTTTCCCGAAAGATCCGCTTACTTTACAGATCGTGATGGAAATAAATTTCTCCAGATATTTCCAGAAGCATCCATATGATAGCCACCTCGCCAAAAATTATGCCAGCTTGACTGTATCGGCAATGTTTCGCCAAATTTTGATTGAAACGCCATTATAATGTCAGGGGCAGTGTTGCTTGCAAAGATTACAGTTTTTATCATAAAATAAATAAAATAGAAAGTAATATTAATGTATTAAACATCCAGACACACAAATTATTTACACTATTTTAAGAATTAATTACACAAAATTCGTAACAATATGCTTACGAAGAAAGTAAAGAGTTTCAATGTATTTCAAAAGATTCTAATATTTTTCTTTAAGAATATTATCTCTTAGAGATTGCTAAGAGGATCACTAAGAATACCAAAGTTAAAAAATAATACATTATAGTAGTGCTTCTCAAACTTTCAATACTTTCGACCCAATATTCAATCATAATTTTCATCGTGCCCCCCTCCATACAATGACGATGTATCGAATTCGATAATACTATACTTTGACGCTAAAGCTACAATACGACTTTAACCTCTTATATGCCACTGGCGTATATAAACGTCTCTCTCAGCCAGTGCGTAAATTGCCCTGGACGTATATATACATCTTTCCGAAATATGTTCACTACTATCCATAAAATTATTCCGAAGACTTTGGAATGCAATAAAATGACCTTAACATTGTT
>BMAV01009677.1:56713-66839 GCA_019973955.1 Trichonephila inaurata madagascariensis
TTTCAGGAAGAAAAATGTCATTTTTAGGGATGAAAAATAGTTGAGATGATCATTTAACGAAAGATTTTCTTTCAGAGAAGAGAAAAAAAAAACTACGTAATAAATCACTCAAACAACGAATTACCTTAATGGATTTTTTACACGTTTTACACAGTGTAGCTCAGAAAAGAGGGAATTACAAATCAATAAATTTAATTATAATAAGTTGATAATTATAAATGAAAAAGTGTTGTAATGTAGATGAAAGTAAATTGATGCAAATTATATAATTTTAACATATTAAATTTGAACATTTAAAAATATAGGATCCTGTTAAGTGTATGGTTTTAAGTATATAATATTTAATCTTAATACGTATAGAGATTCTGAAGAAATATTTAATAATTATGATTCAGCAAGTTTGTTTTCGTAAAAATAAAGTATAGGTAAATAATGTACAGTTACATATAAATTATGAATTGAAATTAATTAAATAAACTAAGAAAGGAAACGATTCCTTTTTGAAATGCTGTAATAAATAGATATCAGTTTTAATTACAGAATTATTTAATCTAAGATCAAAATTTCATCTTTCTCTTACATACCTATACTAACAATTTAAAATTTTTAAATTTTATCTCAAGCTATTAAAGTATACTTTACACACACACACACAAGAATAGTACTCCTTTCTTAGATTTTTATTCCATATTACAGAACAAAAAAAAATATTTTAATAATCATTCTCAAAATTTTTTAAATACATTTCCCATGCTAGTTTTTAATTAGTATTTAATAATGATAGAATTCTTTGTACAAACTACTTTTTAGGAATTTTTTTTAAACGTAATTTTTAACAGAGTGAGTGAGTTTGGTGTTTTATGGCGCAAGAGCCAGTTTTGGCAATACTGCGCCAAACATTCATAGGTCTGTGTTCTGGACGGGAAAAGAAGAAAAGGAAAAATTGGATGACAAGATGGAGGGTCGAAAATAGAGAAGGATCTCTGGGGTACCCCGGGGTCGTGACACCCGTGTTTATCAATAATTTTTAACAGAAACAAAATTATTAATAATATTGTTTCTCAGAAACTAATTATTATCTGGCTGATTCGTTGGAGCATTATTTTATGTGAATTGAAATACTCATATAAATAATTTGAATTGAAGTACTCATACAAGATTATTAATACATTCTTGTATATATTTAAATAAATAATATAATACAAACCATGCTTTTTGTAGAGTATTTCTTCATAGTTTTTGATTATACGCGCGATTCTAGCAAACATTATTCTATATATTATTAATTAATTGGGTATGAAATTAGTAAAAATTAACGGAGCAGTTGTCTTACATATATATTAAAATTGAAGGGGGGAGAGGAGAGCTGAAAGTGGGTAAAATATTAAATTACAATATTTTGAGAACAAAGGAGAAATTGTTTTCCATCAATGATGTATTGACGATTATAAGTGGATTAATTCCAATGTTCTTATATGAACTTTGTACAGATGTTTTATATTACGTTATTCATCGAGTTCATTTATATAAATAAAAAAGTGATGTACACAATGAGGTTCTCAGCCTTCTTAAAAAATTTCAAAAAATCAAATTCTAAAATTCGTTCATTAAATTTTTTATTTTAGCTTTCCAGTAAATTTCGCTAATACCGTTTTGTTATAATACTCACCCATGTAAAATGAAAAAAAAAAGCTTCCTTTTTTTAAAAAAGAACATAACAAAACACAACATTAGAGTTTCACCGGATCCTGCACAAAACTCCACAATGTTCTCACCATTACGTATTCAGTGCATAACAGACAATGGATCCATGTCCCCCTTATTAATTTAACATCTGCCCATGGGTGCTTGCCGTGCACAGGGTGGTCCCTCACATAAAGAAACCGGTTACGTCTACTGAAATATTCCGCACCTTACAAGAAGGGAGGTTTCGAGCTAATTTTCTCCAATTACAATCCGCGAGGCAGGTCTGTTTTAAGTATAGGGTCACAGTTCTGCCTCAATTATAGCGAGAGATTGAAAGTGCGGCGTGACACCGTTAAATACCCTGGGTGTTTCACGAACTTTAATTGGAGACTCCTTATTAATTTCTAGGACTAAAAAGGCTTTGACTTGCAAACATCAACGGTTATTTCACGGCCGAGGCGGTGTTTGATAGAGGAAACGTTACTTCCCACACGTGTAATGCGAAACTACTGGAAGAAGTAAATGGGATAAAAGATTATTCGTACGAGAAGGAATTAACCTCATAAATCTTTTTTACCTTGAGAGATCTGTAATCTTCTCATTCACTAATTTATGTAATGTGCTAAACGCGAAAGAGAACTTCTGTTTAACAAAAATAATTTAGTTTGTTGATGGATTTTGTTTGAAATTTTCCCCCTTTTGTTCCCAACCCAATGAAATGTAATGGATTGTTTTTATTAAATTAGTATAAAAAAATGGCTTCTGTCTTAGGGACAAAGAATGGAATAGAATTTGTGCACCTGCGTGTGGTAAATGATTCTGAACAGCCTTTGTTAAATTTTTTAATGAAAAGTATAGTTTTAAAATAATCATAGACACACGATCAAATGAGATACCCACTACAGTCAACACACAAGACAGGAAAACATTTTCAAGAGTTTAGATTACATAATTTAAAATCAACTAAATCAAAAATTACTTCTAAATTAATGAAGGTGGTATTTGCACTCACCAAATTTAAATTTACAGAAGAATACTACATGTTGTTAAATAAAATTCCGTATTGATAAAGATAATTTATGAAACATATATGCTATTCCAGCAAAATAAGAAATATAAAAATTTTAATTCTACAATTTAATTATACTATATTTAAATTTTAAATCAAAATTCTTGAAAAAAATTTGCGAAGCCGAGCAGTGTAAAATCTTAACGGCCTAAATTTTGTAAAAGGTATTCAATATTAAAATAAATTTCCTTGGACAAAATTTTGTATAGGTTATCTCAATCATTGTATTATAGAAAAATGAACTTAAAATAATAATCTTTTATAAATATTAGATTTTAACATGTGTGGTAAAATTTGCATACAAATTAATTTATAAATAAAATTTTTGGTTAGTATATAGTTACTCTCTTGCATGTGTGTGTGTGTGTGCGCGCGCCCGCGCGTTTTAGAGTAACCACATATTATAACCTATCAGCAAGGGCTTAGAGATAAAACTTTAGTGGGGGAAAAAGGCTTACTCACTTCAACTCATATTTTAAAATTAACTTCAAATTTCTTTGTCTGTTTTCAACGTGAAAAAAATGTTTATGTGGAAAAAAATTTCTGGAAAGGAGTTATCAAAATAAAAGTGTTATTTTATTAGAAGTTTCAAGTCTTAAAATTTCAGTATATACAGTTGGACTTCCACTTTAGGAATCTCTATTTTGCGAAATTTTTCCTAGAACTATAAGAACATTTCACTATTTTCTTCGTTAAATAACCACCAAATAGTGAAATTCATTTTCTATTTAAAGAACTTTTTTCCTCGTAATTTGATTATTCTTCTCTCTATTTTAAAAATATTTCTGGACATTTCAAATTATTCTTTCTTTAAACACATTTTTAAGGTGATCCACTACCTTGAACTGGTTTTACCAAGTGCCTAACTCCCCTAGAGCAATAAAAAATCTTCATATTTTTTTCAAACAAAAAACTCAAATAAAATTAACAGATTACACCAGTAATTACGAGTAAATTTAGGGAAGCATATGGTAGTGTATATTTAAAATTAATGGTTATAAAATTATGTATGTTTAAAGTTACTTGTAGGCTAAAAAAATTAGAAAATACCATTAAAAATTTCATCAATTTTATTATAAAATTATTTTTTAAAGTTAAAATTAGTGTATTCCTGGAAAATGTTTTTTTTTTTCCCTGCAAATTTCTTTCTAATGGGTAAGATATGTAAAATAAATAGATATTAATTTAACAAAAAAAATGTAAATAATTATTTTTAAATAATATAACTTGACTCAGGGGCGCAACAGTCCATCTGGGCCAAGGCTTACTGTGCCCATCTCAGTATATGGGACCATTGGGCGATGAGGAGCATGGGTAGATGATTAGATCAGATGTTCAGTCTGACGTGAAACCCCCAGTGTGAAGTTCCCAAGCAAGCTTGGTACTCATTTATCGACCCACTGAAGGGATGAAAGGCTCAGTCGACCTTGCCCAGATCGAGGTTTGAACCTCGGACCTGTGGTGGGGAAGCGCGATGCACTACCTCTCAGCCCCCACTCGGCTTTAATACAGTCTTTTAATAATATAGTGTTTATGAATTTTTTTTTCTTTGGTTTCTAAAGTATATTGAAAAATGAATCTATTTAACGAATTTTCCCCGCAACGAACTCTTTTTCGGGATTCAGAGATTTCGTTAAACAGACATCTGGCTGTATATACAGTCGAAGTTCCATTTTTAGGAACCCATACTTTGTTAATTTTTTCCAAGGAAACAAAATCCGAATTTTTCCTTTAAAATGTATTAAAATCTGAATACCCGTTTAACGAATTTTCCACTTAACGAACTTTTTTCGGGATTTAGCGACTTCGTTAAATAGAAATCCGATTGTATATTGTGACGAAGCCGGTCTCTTCCCCCTATTTGCTAACAGGCCCCTTGCTCCTTGCCTACAGACGTTGCGAAAATTCCAGACTTCTCCCTAATTGCTGGGAAAGAGTCTCGCAACTAGGTGGTCAAAGTTTTGGACCCTTTTTCCCAGGCTATCCGGACTGTCAAAAAGAGATGCCATAACATTGTGTTTTCATTTTCCCGCAATTCGGTGACGACGGTGCGTCTGAAAACTTACAATGGACCCCCAGCCATCGGCGCCCATTGGGCAAGAGATCAAGGAAGCCGAGACCGAGTGGCGGCAAAAGAACAAGAGATGACAGAAAGATGATTAGGAGAGATAGAGAGGATATAAGGAAAGTGAGAGAGTCCGGAAGGGAGACTGGATTTTGAAGGGAGCCGTTTCGACGTCCCTTGAGCGATAGAAAAAAAAGTGACCACGAGCCCGCGAAGTACGGCGGTCTCCGAACTTGGAATATCCGGAAACGGTCTGAGTCCCGATCAACGAAAGAAAGCGATACTTGAACCGTAAAGTAAGGCGGATTTTGGAACGGTAGAGAGTGGGAAAGAGCACAGCGAATTTGGAGCCAGCAAACTCATTCAGACTCGGTGTGGAATTACCGAGAGTGAACCCTTTTTACGCATCCTTTGAACAGGACTTTTCTCTAGCGGGCGAAGTTACGCCATTATTTTATGTGAAAGAGACTCGAAATATGTGGACTCTTTTGCTATTGAATTGTGAAAGAATATTCTAATTTTATTTTTTTGATGATTTTCTNTTGGAATAAATATTTAACCAAGAGCTGAGTGAAATCATTACAATACTTTGCCGGTAACATATATACGTCCGGGAAAATTAACGCTTTGAACGAGTCAGACGTTTATATACGCCGCAGGTGCTTAAGAAGTTAAAGTCGTATAGTAGCCTTAGTGTCAAAGTATAGTATTATTGAATTCAATACATTGTATTGTATGGAAGGGGGCGCGATGAAAATTATGGTTAAATATTGGGTCTCAAATACTGAAAGTTTGAGAAACACTGGCTTACACTGTAACGTTTTCCCGCTCAGCAGCTACAAGATCGGCTTCCTTATGAAGATAGCATATCCATACGAGCACCCCAAAAAAATTGAGGGGTCCTTTCATATGACAACGCCGACAACCGAGGGCCACCTGCAAGTAGTACGACGAAGGGGCTGCCCCACCCCAAGAGAGAGCAGAGACAGTCCGTTTGAAACACTCAAAAGGGTACGTTGTGTTTGTCTCAACTTTCACAAATTTCAAATTTTGTAGAATTGAAATACTCAATAATTTGAATAATCTGTAACTAAATGTAAACAATGTAATTAACAGCTGCAGACGTAATTAATTAATTTCTAAAATCTCACGCTACCCATCAGTTTTCCCAAATCGTTACAACACATATCAATTGCCAAGCGCTAATCTGTACTACAACGCAGTCATTATTGGAAATTTGATAATGTTTCGAGTTTGGAATTTTTTTTTTTTTTTTTTTTTAACTTTACTGAAGACAATCCTAAAGTTGCGCAAGATCAAGCATGTCAAACTCGAGGCAACATACGTCCAATGTCCTTGTAGTCAAGTTAATATATAACAGCACAGAACAAAAACTATGTTGAAATTATCTCAAATTAAATCCCGGGCTGGGCAAGGTCGATTCATCCCTTCAGTGGGTCCATAAATTAGTATCAGGCTTGCTTGGGAACTAAACACAGGTAGTTTCACGTCAGATTGACCATCTGATTGGAACATCTACTCATGCACCTCAGCGCCGAAGGTTACGAAAATTGAGTTGGGCACAGCAGGCCTTGACCATCATGGGCTATTGCGCCTCTGAGTTTAGTTTTGTTTATCTCAAATAAATTTTTTAAAATTTTATTTATAATTATTGATAACAGTTCATAACATTTATCAATGAGCTATTATTTTTCACGTTGTGTCGATGTACTATTTTCCCAGGGGAGTAGTTTGGTGTGGTGTGGTAGTTAGGAGAGGGGTGTCAGCTCAGGTGTCGTCCTCGTCACTTGACCATGGTTCAAAATTACGAGGTCCGTCGCCAAAAGCCCTCGCGTAACTGAATAGTGCGACATTAATATTCACTCACTCACTCACCCAGGGGCGTTGCTACCGCCGCATCAATGATACATGGCCCTCAAGCTACAGGGGCCAGAGCATGTGTAACTAGTCTCATTAACAGGGCTCCCTTATTTAAAAAGGGCCCCTTCAGAACAAGCTACACCAGTGAATTTCTCTCATCAGTAGCAATACATATTTTAGCAGTCGATGGTAAAATAAAACCAACCACACCATTAGCCTTCTACTTCCTTGCTGTAGCCACGGTAACTTATGATTGTTGGACACGAAGTTGGTCTGTATGTCATGATCTAATGCAACTAAAACTTGCCAACTGCAATAACTGCAAGTGGCCGCGGTATCCTAAAGGTCAAGGTATCGGATCGTGGCTGGCTTGTTACGAGTTCGAGCCCATTACCACTAAAGACCCGCCGTGTCAGAGAGCGATGCACGTTAAATCTGTCGAGAGCTCAAACATCCTCCCGTTGATGTAGTGTGGCAGTTAGGAGAGAAGGTGTCAGCTCAGGTGTCGTCCTCGTCACTTGACCATGGTTCAAAAGCACGAGGTCCCCGTCGCCGAAAGCCCTCGTGTAGCTGAACAGTGCGACATCGTTATAGATCGTCTTAGAGATTTAATAATAAAATAGTATGTGCTTATGACAATAGCATCTTTGACAATAAATGAGCAATACGAGATTTACCTCCAGTTGTGCTATAAGCAAGTCTACTGCAATGATAATAAAAACGAAAGTAGAATCCTAGAAAATTCTCCTAATATTACCACTTTTTAAAATTAAATACTTTGTATTAATCTAAAGATTCTTTTACATCGTTCAGTGGCCATTCATCGGAATGCTTATAGGATTTTACAATATTTCAGTGCTTTTTATTTGTACTGAATGTAAGTTTTAGATGCAAATGTTTATATATGGAATTTTGAATAGCGGACTTTTAAGTTTTGACAGACGTAATGTCGTTTTGTTGTACCCGAACACATTGAAAATTACCAAATTCGGTCACACACACAAGATAGATATTTTTTTTTCTATTTTTTTGAATAGATCTATCTTTTGGCTTTACAAAACATACTTAGAGGCTAAGCTAAAATCAATTTTATAAAGTTAGAAAAACCGGGTCTCTTTGATCTACCGGAAGTGGGCATTTAAATGGTTTGAAATCTATCATGGCGAGTCTGATAACTCAAAATATTACAAATGTATTTCTATAAAACTTTTTGAACCTGATATTTATGCTATTTTCTAAAGTATGTACTAAAATATTTCGTATTGTATGAATACTCTTTTTGAGTTAGGGTTTGTTATTTAAATAAGGGTCTCATAAAAAATGTGACTTTTTTTATAATGTTTATTCAATCAGCTCTAAAATTTTCAAATTTCAATAAAACATTAAAATTTTAGTACGTTCTCTAGATAAATGCATCTAATTTCTTTTGGTAATACTTTTACTAATATAAGTTTATTACTTTTTTCTCTAATTGCTTTGAAGTTTTACAAAAATTTTGCTAAAATTTCACTTATAATTGTGATTTTTGTGAAATTTAGGCAATTTATTTTAAGTATTGTTAGTTAAATCTTCGTACTTATTGGTATTTAATCCTAAAAAAGAAAGCATTTATGATGTTTAAATATGTTATGTTGTCACAAAAAGTTCTCCGAACGTGTTCGGATACCTTAACCCGTATACGGCTGGTTCAGCAATATGCATGTGGGTCCGGTCGCTTAGTGGTTAAGGTCACGGAACTCGTGGCTGGTGTGTCATGAGTTCAAACCCTAAACTCAGTGGCGCAACAGCCCATGAGAGCCGAGGCCTACTGAGCAAATCTCTGTTTTAATGACCTTGAGCCCTGAGGTGCATGAGCAGATGCCCCGGTCAGGTGGATTCCCATGTAAACTTGGTACTCATTTATCGATCCACTGAAGGGATGAAAGGCTGAGAAGTCGACCTTGCCGAGCCCGGAGATTAAACACCGGACCTGTGGCGTGGAAGTGCGATACGCTACCTCACAAACCCTTGTGCCACTAAAATCCCTCCTTTTACAAAACAGCTGATGTAAGGAAAATCTATAGTGGTTCAAAATCCTCCCATAGGAAATTGAGCGAATGAGGTTCCAACTTAGGTGTCGTCCTCGTCACTTGACCGTGGTTCGAAGTAACTCGAGGTCTGTCTGCAATAACCCTCATGTTGTTTTATAGTGCGATGTTAACAAACATTCACTTCTCTTTTCCCTTGCTTGATCTGTCAAATAGTAATTATTCTACTTTCAAAGAATAAAGGTTGGGGAGAAGCTCATTACGCTTATTAACTTCTGCATTTATTCTGATTTTAGTAAGTTTAACGTTAAAAGGAAAATAATTAATTCTTTATTAAAATTTTTCATTTGTGTGTGTGTGTGTAAGATGACTTGAAGTGTACTTCTAACAGGCGTGTTTGTGGCAGATTGTGATTAATTAATAATGCAAAATCATTGATCGTATGGTAGTTTATTGCACCGAGTCAATAAATTGTTCTGTACTCCAAGCCATGACTACAGCACGTGTACTGTAACAAGCATCAATTGCCTGAGAGTGAAGCTCTTTCATGTGGCTCGCAAAAGGGGCAAGCTTGATGTTACGTTGTTATGCGGTACTGGCCTAAATGTTTTCCCAGGGGGGCTGCGGTGGCCCAGTGGTCAAGGTATCGGATCATGGCAGGCGTGTCACGAGTTCGAGCCCAGTACCACTAAAGACCCGCCGTGTAGGGCAGCGATGCACGTTAAATCTGTCGAGAGCTGATACGTCCTCCCATTGGTGTGGTGTGGTAGTTTTGAGAGGGGGTGCCAGCTCAGTTGTCGTCCACGTCACTTGACCATGGTTTAAAATTACGTGATCCGTCGCCAAAAGCCCTCGTGTCGCTGAACAGTGTGACGTTAATATTCACTCACTCATGTTTTTCCAGACTGACATATAAGGGCTGGGGACTCATCACACACACATATGCATGCAGAAGGTCGTTCGCACTTCATGGAAACAATTTTGTAATTAATTTTTTCGTTTGCATTTTGAGATAAAACTTTGGCAACTTCTCAGAATAATTGCCTGCTAATGTTTTTCTTTTAATTGGAATGTATAAAACACATACGATTTATTTTTAAAACGGCTCTTAAAATTGATATATGGCTATAAGGTTACGTAGCTGTGCTTTCCGTGGAGAAATATTCGTAACAACAGATTATAAAATGACGTAAAAATCTCGATTATTGCAAATAAAAAAAGGTATTTATAACATATTAAATCTCAAAAGAAAAAAAACCTTTTAGCTGACAGTAAAAGTTAAAACATGACCACGAAACCTCATCCAAGGACTGTTCGAATGCAGGCAACTATCAAGATAGTGACTCTAAAACAGTGCTTCTCAAACTTTCACTATTTGCTACCCAATACTCAATCATA